>CAOLHI010000090.1:0-145000 GCA_948474755.1 Ctenosaura bakeri | reverse complement strand
TAAGTGTGTGTGGGCCCGGGAGCAATGCGCAATCATGCACCATTTTTGGCTTCCAGCTGAAAATGAAGAGATGCACGATTGGCACCTGCTGACCCATGGAGCGTCACATGGTTGTGAGTGCAGATCACTCCTTAAAATCACGTGATGCTCCAGGCGCCCTTTTGCATGGCAAATGCCATGCAGAAAGGGCCTAAATGATGCATGTCTAAAAAGTGTGTCACCAACACAAAAAGTCTGGAAAGCTCTGGTTGAGAGGGAGTCTCTTTTCTGGAAGTTTGAAGCCATTGCTTCTTGTCCTAGTCTCTGGAGTAGCAGAAAACAGGCCTACTCCATCCTCCATATGACATCCCTTCAAATAATTAAGCATGGCTGTCATGTCACTTCTTAACTTTCTTTTCTCCAGGCTAATACTACCCAGGTCCCTAAGCCACTCCTCACAGGGCTTCATGGTTTCCAGGCCTTCTACTGTTTTGCTTGCCCTCCTCTGGACATGCTCCAGCTTGTCACTGTCCTTCCTGAACTCTGGTGCCCAGAACTCTTCCCTGCCTTTCAAAAAAAAAATTCAGCAAGTAGAAAATAAATCTGATACACCTCTTTCTTTACTGGTTCCACGTTCCAGCCCACCTCTTTCTCTATTCCAAGCAGTGCGTTATTCCCCAGGAACTCAGTGCCTTGGTAGCTGCTGTCTTGTAAGGTTTCCGAGGTCCATCTCCCCCTTTTTTTTCCTGCCTTGCAGCTTCTACAGGCCTTTCCTCCCTTCTGAAAATTAATGTCTTTGGCTTTGTTTGAGAGCTACGGTAGCGTCGTTGCTAAGAGACTGATGATGTGCACGTTCCCCATGGTTTTGGCTCGTAATTAGCACTTGGGCTCCCCCCCCACCTCCAGCACTTGTAGAGAATTCTCAGAGAAACTTCAGAAAAAGCCTAGGCTGTTTCCGCACTAGCCTGTTATAGTGCTATTATTCCACTTTCAACATCCTGTGGAATCCTGGGGTTTGCAGTTTGGGGAGGGGCCCTTTTAGGCCTTTTAGAAAATGGTGCGCGGTCGCGCAATGCTCCCGGGGCCCGCGCACACTTACCTGGTGTGTGGTGCGTCGGGAGCCGGGCCAGTTGCGCTTCCTGCCTTAGCGCTAGCCTGCAATTCCCAGGTTGTGCTCCCTAAACTGCAAACCCCAGGATTCCACAGGATGCTGAAAGTGGAATAATAGCACTATAACAGGCTAGTGCAGAGAAGGACAAAAACCAGAGAGCTCCACACTGTTTCCCTTTCCCAACAAAATACACCCATGCCCCACTTTTTTCATCTGCTTTTAAAATGTCCCCTTTTCTCCTCCCTCTTTCCCTCTTTGTCCTCAGGCTACCTCTGTGGCTGCAAAGTTTGCTCAAAGTGTCAAAGTAGTTTTCACTCGATTTTCTCACCAGGAGGAGAGGAGGGGCCTGAGTCTTGTCCTTCCCAGGAGGCTGAGGCAACAGCAAACTGTTATAGCCTCTGTTAGTACGTGTGCCTGTCCTCTCGACCACACTCTGATGTTATGTGGCCACATGCCTTCCAGTTTCAAGGGGTGGCACCGATTACCCATAGTGGCCATGAGTATGCAATTCAAAATCAAAAACGCCTGGTATAACTAATGAAGAAAATAAATACACTCAGCCCTCCACATTTGCAGGTTTGACTTTTGCGGATTTGATTATTCACGGATTATTTGCTGTCACCTCTGCTGCCTCCCTTGGCCATTTTTAATAGGGGCTGCAAGCCTCGTGAGATTGATGCCCTTTTCGCACCTTACCTTTTTGCGGAGGTGAGGGGCAGCGGTTGCCCAAACAGCCTCTTGCGCAAGGCGCTCACTTCGCTTCTGCTTCCTCACCGCAGCTGGCTTTCCGGTCGCGCGAACGCCATGCGAACATACCACCCCTTCCTACCGCAGCACAACCTGGAAACTGCAGGCTAGCGCTGAGGCAGGAAGCGCGACCGGCCCGGCTCCCGACACACCACACACCAGGTAAGTGTGCGTGGGCCCCGAGAGCATTGCGTGACCACGCACCATTTTTGGCTTTAAGCCGGAAATGAAAAGATGCGTGCGTGGTCCGCTTTAGGCTCTTGAGCGTCGCATAAATGGGAGTGCGTTGTGTGGACCTCTCATCCCATTTATGCAACGCTCAAGGGGCCCTTTCGCTTTAGAAACGGTGTGCAAAAAGGGCGAGAAACTGCAAACAAGGCTTATAAGTCCCTCTTAAAAATAGTGTGGGGCATCAGTGGAGGTGGCAGTAAGACCCACCAGCCCCCCACTTCTTCCTTGGGAAGAAACCCTCATGCCTCAAAGGAATCCACAGTGGGTTGAATATGGTGATCATATTTTTTTGTGTATTAAATATGGTTTGGGAGGACCTAGACTTATTCACGGTTTTCCCACTTTCACAGGGATCCCGTGCCCCTAATACTAACAAATGCAGGGGAATGACTGTACACACTTTTGAAGGCAATTCTCTCACCCTGAGATTCCTTCCCCTAGCTTGCAATCTGGGGAAGAGGGGCCATGCACCATTCTAAAAGACTGAAGTGCTTCTCCCAGTGCTCAGCTATTGTCACCAGGAGCTTTAATCTAAAAGAGTGGATCTTAAGCTTTTCTTTACCATGGACCTCCTGTAAATATCTTTTGTTGCTATGGACCATTTCAGACTTCACTCACGATTTAAGATCCTTAAGTGCACCAAAGATTTATTTAACGTTGCTCATCAAGGGTCTTCAGATTTGAAGAGAAGAGGGAAATAAGTAAATGCACACACTTTTATTACCCTTCCTTCCTTCCTTCCTTCCTTCCTTCCTTCCTTCCTTCCTTCCTTCCTTCCTTCTTTCCTTAAATTGTAAAAGAGCGTAACATTTCTTCAAGCCTTCGTGGATCTCCTGTGAGGACATCACAGACCTCTGGGGATCCATGGATCACAGGTTAAGAACCGCTGATCTAAAGTATGCTGGTATTTTGGATCCCTCCCACTTTTTCCTTTGGCCCCCAACCAGTCCTGGGATGTGGGCACCAAGGAATTCCCTGAAATTGGATTTGGTTCTTGGGCTGAAAGAGGTATGAGCCTGCCCAGGCCTTGAGATCCTCAAGAGAGGTTCTGTGTTCAAATTCACCACCTTCTCAGGCACAGTTGGTGGAGGGAAAAGAGAGGGCCTTCTTGGTGGCTGCCCCAAGGCTCTGGAATTCCTTCCTAGGGAGTCTATAATGGGTCTCACCTTACAGTCCTTCCCTTGGCAAGCAAAGATTTTATTTATTCCAACAGGCTTTTAGAACTGAAGGCATTTAAGAGGGTGCTATATCGTTTAAATTGTTGTTAACTGCATTTTATCACTTCCAAGTGTATGTTTTAAATTGCTTTAGTATTGTAAAATGGTTTAATTCTATTTTAATGTCAACGTTTGTAATTTTTTTTTTCACTCTATTGCCATCATTTTAATTTGTAAGCAGCAGAGGGAGGAGAGGAGCACTTGCTGTAAACAAGAGGCACCAAAAATGCACAACAGAGTAATGGACAGGGTGCTGCCGTGGTCATGCGCTCAGCCTCCCACCGCAACTTGCTTGGTGAAATTGAACGCCTCCAAAATTTGGTGCAGCAGGAAAGTGAGATAGGAAAAGAAGATCTTTCTGGTGTGTTGTACTCCGCTATCGTTAGATCAGATCACCACCATGTGGCAGATCTGAGTCACTACCCCCTTGCTCTGCCAGGGAACACTTTCTCGTTGGCTTTCCATCCCACATCCCACTTAAGCCTCAACAGACCTGATTTTGGAATGGGTGAAACATGCCATCCAGCACTTCATGGGTGAAAACAGAAACACAAGAAAGTGCCCTGTACTAGACCAGCTTGTTTCCCCTTTTGTTATTATGTGCCGTCAAGTTGGCTTCGACTTATTGTGACCCTGTAAATGAGAGATTTCTAAGACACCTGGGCACCAGCAGCCCTGCTCAGGTCTTGCAAAGGACCAAGCTTTCCTTGATTAAATCAAACTATCTGTAATTGGCTCTATTTCTTTTCCTACTCCCCTCCGTTTTACCCAGTGTTACCATCTTTTCCAGTGAGTCGTATCATCTCCCAATATGTCCAAAGTATGATAGCCTCTAGGAAAACGTCGGGCTTGATTTGCACCCAGACCCATTGATTTGTCTGTTTGATGGCGCATGGCATCCACAGAATGGTCCTCCAGCTCCACATTTCAAATGAGCTGATTTTGCTTTTCCCCTGTCAGGTTACTTCACTCTCCAGCTTTCACATCTTTTTTACATAGGCCCTTTCCACACGGTATTTGCCATGCGAAAAGGTGCCTGGAGCGTTGTGCGATTGTGAGGAGCGATCTGCACGATGCACTCACAATCATGCAACGCTCCGGGGTTGGCAGGCCCTGATCGTGCACCTTTTCATTTTCAGCTGAAAGCTGAAAACGGTGCGTGATCGTGCATTGCTCCCGGGCTCCGCGTGCACTTACCTGGCCTCTGGAACCATGCCAGTCACACTTCCTGCCCCAGCGCAGCCTGGGAAACTCCCAGGCTGCACTGCAGAAGGAAGAGGCAGGGCTCTCGCACAAGCGGAGCTGAAGCAGCAGGGATGCGAGAGCCTCTCACCTGAGGTTGCTCACGCAATCCCCGCACCCCAGCGCCAGAAAAAGGTAAGGTGCAAAAAGGGCCATAGAAATCAGAAATACTATGACACAGATAAACCTGACTTTTGTATTCAGTGTGTATCTTTGCACTTGAGGATCTTATCTCCTTTTTTTATAGCTTGCCTTCCAGTCTTCTTCCAGTAGGCAACAGACCAAAAATAGTTTGCACTTAACTGAGGCCATTTCCACACTACACTGTTATAGTGCTATTATTCCACTTTCAACATCCTGTAGAATCCTTGGGTTTGCAGTTTAATGAGACCAAAGAGCTCTCTGGCTGAGAATTCCAAATGCCACTCCCTGCGAACCACGATGTTTTTCCATTGGAATCCCATGATAGCCATTCCCATGATGGTATCAGGTTATTAACACTCTCTCCCTTTCAACACTGGTGGATGAGTAGCGTCATTCTCACTGTTCTGCCCTCTGCATTATGGACCATTTCCGCACTACAGTTTTAAAGTGCTGCTATTCCACTATCAACCTCCTATGGCATTCTGGGGTTTGTAGTTTAGGGAAGGGCACTTCCAATTCTCAGCCAAAGAGCTCTTTGGTCTCAGTAAACTACAAACCCCAGAATTCCACAGGGCATTGCAAGTGGAATAGCAGCAGTTTAACTTCCACACTACCCTGTTATAGTGCTATCATTCCACTTTCAACATCCTTGGGGGAATTCTGGGGTTTGTAGTTTCCTGAGGTCAAAGCGCTCTCTGGCTGAGCATTCTAAATGCCCTTCCCTGAACTGCAAATTCCAGGATTCCACAGGATGTTGAAAGTGGAATGATAGCACTATAACAGTGTAGTGCGGAAAGACCCACTGTAGTGCAGAAATGACCGTGGTGTCATTGCCGAGTCCTTCTCCCCGCCCCACACTTCATGACTGGTCTGGAGGTTATTGGGCAGAGATCTCCTTTGGAGTAGATAAGGGACGGGCAACTGGGGAACACCCACACCACTCCCACTACTAGATCAGCTACAGAAGGAAGCACTATAAGGAAATCTCACTCCCATGGCTAACTGGATTGTTGTGGGAAAGGGGGTCATAAACAGATTATTAACAGGGGAAAAAAAGGCATACTTCGAATAGATTTGAACATAATAGCTGCCGATTAGCAACGATGTCATGCAACAGGGCTGATCCTGAACCAGGAATAATGCATTGCTCTGGTGGTATGACACTTTGGTGTGATAAAGCCCTGAATGGGAGGAGAGCAAAGAATAGTGTGGAAGTGTGTCTTTTCCAGTAGGCTCTGGCAGAAGCAAACTGCTGCAGCTCTCCTAGCTTGTGTTTTCTTCCTTACCATCTCAACCACATTCAGATGATGCTCAGCCACGTATGTCCTGGCTTTCATCAGTGAAATGTCTGAGGGTAGGAGTACCCACCTTCTCCTGAAAGGCTGGTAAGGAGAAGCTTGTCTGCTATTTAGAATCCTGAAATTCAGACTGAAGATAAATGGATTTAAAAAAAAAAAGTAGTAAACATAATAGAGATGCATATACTTCTGTGCACGTTATATGCTAGCTTTAGTGTAGCTTCCAATCTGAATTTGTTTTATTGGTCCATTGACTACATTGTATATTTTCTTTGTCCCCACATGGTGCCCAAAAGTTAGGACTGGATGACAATTGGACACACAACTCTTCCTTAAAAATGCTTTGCTATCCTAATCCAACATGACTCTTCCTGTGTTTTTAATGCCACCACCCTTGAGAAGTTGCTTCTTCTTTATTTAAAGGAATTTGCAGGGTTTTGCTCCTGCTATCCATTTGAAAAGATTTTCTAAAAGTCTGTGTGCGTGTGTGTGTGTGCATGCATGTATGCATGTGTGTGTGTTCTGGGAGGGATTATTAAAGATTGAATTTCTGATCACTATAATCTCACCTGGGAGCCAATAGCAGGAGAGTGAGTTGAAGTGCTTTAAATCAATCAACTGATCAAAGCGATCAATTAAACAAAGATCTTTGGTGTTGGGGTTCTGTTATCACCAGTTGCATTTTTAAAAAGGAAAAGGTTGCACTGTTGGTCTGTCTCACTGTGTTATGGTAGGGTACCATTCGCAGAATGTTTCTCTATATGTCTACCCAGAAATAAATCTTATAATCTGCATCCAATTTTAACACTAGTGGAGTGAAAACTGCCATGAGTGCAATCGTGTTGGCTTTGCACAAAGTTATGAAAAGCCATCATGCAAGCAACTGTGCATATACTCGGCACATCCACTTAGACGAGAATAGCCTCCAACGGTCACAATTTGGTGGGGACCATCCAGATTAATGCTCTGTTGATCACCTTTTTCACCTGATTTTAAAATGCCACAGTTTCCAAAATGGTGGAAGGCCTGGAAACCATGAAGCCCTCTGAGGAGCAGCTTAGGAAACTGGGTATGTTTAGCCTGGAGATGAGAAGACTAAGGCCGGCCGGCCCCTCCCGAAACTGCAAACCCCAGGATTCCAGAGGATGTTGAAAGTGGAATCATCGCGCTATAACAGGCTAGTGCGGAAATGGCCTAAGAGGGGACATGATAGCCATGTTTAAATATTTGAAGCAATGCCATGGGGAGGTGGAGCAAGCCTCTTTTCAGCTGCTCCAGAAACAATGATTTCAAACTTCAGGAAAAGAGATTCTGTCTAAATCTCCTGAGGGTGAGAGCAGTTCAACAATGGAATGCGCTGTCTGGGAATGTGGTGGAATCTCCTTCTTTGGAGATTTTTAAATAGAGGCTGGATGGCCATCTATCAGGAATGCTTTGATGGTGTCTTCCTGCATAGAATCATAGAATTTCGCACCTTACCTGGTGCTGCTGGCGTCGCATGGGGATCGTGCAAAAAGCCTCCTCCAGGAGGGAATCGCGTCCTCTGCACTTCCCTCTGCACCAGCTCCATGCTGGATGGAAGGAAGCGCGATAGCTTCGCCCCTTCCTTCTGCAGCGCACCCAGGTAATTTCCCAGGCTGTGCTGGGGGACGAAGCGCAATGGCCATGCTTCCTGACGTTCCGCACACAAGGTAAGTGCAGGAGGGACGCGGGAGGGACATGCAATCACACATTGTCAGCAAGGAGCTGAAAATGATATACTGCACAATTGCTGCATGATCGCTACGGGGCTGACACTCAATCGCGAGGACATCATACGGAGCCGTCCTCGCAATCCTGCATCGCTCCCATGGCCATTTGGAGTTGGAAAAGACCACAGGGGCCCTCCAGTCCAATCTGACTCTGCCATGCAGGAACTCACTTCAAAGCACTCCCAACAGATGGCCATCTAGCCTCTTCTTAAAAACCCCTAAAGAAGGAGACTCCACCATACTCCAAGGCAGCATATTCCACTACTGAACAGCTCTGACCTTCAGGAAGTTCTTTAAAGGGAACCTCTTTTCCTGTAGTTTGAATCCATTGCTCCTTACCCTAGTCTCTGGAGCAGCAGAAAACAAGCCTGCTCCCTTCTTGACCTGACATCCCTTCAGATATTAAAACATGGCTATCATGTCCCCTCTTAACCCTCTCTTCTACAGACTAAACATACCCAGCTCCCTAAGCCATTCTTCATAGGTCTTCATGGCTTTGAGGCCCTTCACCATTTGGTCGCCCTCCTCTGGACACCCTCCAACTTGTCGATATCCTTCTTGAATTGAGGTGCCCAGAACTGGACACAATATTCCAGATGAGGTCTAACCAAAGCAGAATAGAGTGGCACTACTATTTCCCTTGATCTAGACACCATATTCCGATTGATGCAACCAGGAATCGCATTGGCTTTCTTGGCTGCCACATCACATTGCTCACTCATGTTCAGCTTGTGGTCCACCAAGACTCCTAGATCTCTTTCACATGGCAAAATGGAGTTGAACCCAATCGCCTTTGTGATCTCTTCCAACTCTATGATTCTATATTTAATATTTCTTAGAGCTTGATCATTAGACACTTCTGATTGATAATTCCTGAGGATGTTCAACTGCCTAGGAGTCTTGGTTGTCCAATTTTCCCAGATCACTTTGGAGAGGGTCTCATTCCCCCCTCAGCCTAGTCTTGAGGTGGATTTGAGCCTGCTCCCCCTCCATGCAGGAGTCCAGGCTGGAGACAATCCATACAATTCAGTGGGTCTTACTTCCAGAAATATTTGTATAGCACTGCAGCCCTAGTCAATGATTCAGTTCCTTTCTTCAGTTTGAAATGTTTTGGTTGATTGACAAGTTGGTCTTGATTAATCACTCAGAAAGCTTATTTTAAAAATAAATGATCTTTCATGTAAATAGTTGGAGGGGGAGTACATCTTAGAAAAGGTGGTGCATTCTGTGCAGAAGGGGAAAGGGTATGTTGCTCATAAGATGGCATTTGTGGTACAAGTTTGCATCTTTGGAAAAAAGAGAAGTAAACTTTTTCAGTACAATGAAAACATTTTTTTTCATATATAAATGCATGCAGAAATAGTACAGTGAATAATCAATTAATCATCAACATTCACAGAGGGTTTTTTTAACATAGTAGAGGGAAGCAACAGATTGATATCACTATATAGATGGGTGTTTATAGTAAAGCTTGGGGAAAACGCCTTTTTGGACTACGCTTTACAGAATCCCTTGTGCCAGTGCTATTCAAACTAGTGGTCTATATACCACCTTGTCCAACTGTCCCAATTTGGCAGGGACAGCCCCAATTAATCCTTTGTGGTTCCACTTTTCCAGCTGCTTTTAAAATGTCCCTGTTTCTCCTCTTACCTTCCTCCTTTGTTCTCAGCTTAATACCATTGCAGCAAACTGAGTTCAAAGTGAAAAAGTCATTTGCGCTCAATTAACTCAGTGGTGGGGGAGGAGAAATGAGGTGGGGGCAGGATCTGCTTTCCCAGTGGGCTCAGCAGTAGCTTCTTCTTACTTATGTGTTCCTCCTCATTAATCATATTTGCCATCTTAGAATCATAGAATTGTAGAGTTGGAAGAGACCCCAGGGGCCATCGAGTCCAACCCCCTGCTTATGCAGGAACACCCATCAAAGCATTCCCAACAGATGGCCGTCCAGCCTCTGCTTAAAAACCTCCAAAGAAGGAGACTCCACCACACTCCAAGACAGCATCTTCCGCTGCCGGACAGCTCTGAACATCAGGAAGTTCTTCCTGAGGTTCAGGTGGAATCTCTTTTCCTGCAGCTTGAATCCATTGCTCCTTGTCCTAGTCTCTGGAGCAGCAGAAAACAAGCCTGCTCCCTCCTCAACATGACATCCCTTCAGATACTTAAACATGTCTCTCATGTCCCCTCTTAACCTTCTCTTCTGCAGACTAAACCTCCCCAGCTCCTTCAGCCACTCCTCATAGGGCATGGCTTCCAGACCCTTCACCATTTTGGTCACCCTCCTCTGGACGTGTTCCAGGTTGTAGATAATCTTCCTGAATTGAAGTGCCCAGAACTGGACACAGGATTCCAAATGAGGCCTAACCAATGCAGACTTGACCACCAGAGCTTTCCAAACTTTTCATGTTGGTGTCACACTTCTTAAACATGCATCATTTCATGACACAGTAATTCAGTAAGTAATTCAGTAAGTGGAGGCAGCCCCTTCACCCGGACTTGACTCACCCCCAGCCCTGCTGGCATCCTCACTGGGGTCCTCCTCAGGTGACTGCAGCAGGAGAGACAGCCCCTCCACCCAGACCAGACCCTCTGCCACCGCTCTTGCCAGGGTCTTCCTCAACCCAGGACAGTGGTGGTGAGAGAGGCAGCCCCAACACCTAGGCCTGGCCCATCACAGCAGCAGGAGAGGCAGCCTCTCCACTCATTATGTTCATGTTCCACACCTACACACTGGAGCTGACACACTAACATGTCGCAACACACAGTTTGGAAAGCTCTGTTGACCACTCTCTGATGTTACTTGGGCATACACGTTGTGGTTTTCATCTGTGAAAGGGTGGAAGATGTAATGTACCAGTGCTGGTCCACAAACTATTGGCTGCCAGTGACTTTCCAGGAAAGAAAGAAATAATTGTAGTCAGTGGGTACAAATATGATAATTATCCGTACTCCAGTTAGCTTGGGAAGCATTGCCTTAGGCGACATGCCCACTGGCTATACTGGCTGAGGGATTCTGGGAGCTGTAGTCCAAAGCAAAACAGAAAGATATAGTTATATGGACAAATGATCGTCCTTTATACTCTGGTCCTGCTATCTGCTCACGACCTGCCTGTTCTTTCTTCCTTGCCTGCAGGTATATCCGAACCATGTACCTGGGGATCCAAAGCCAGAGGCAAAAGGAACACCAGCGGCGCTTTTACTGGGCTATGATGTACGAGTATGCAGACGTCAACATGCTGCGTCTCTTGGAGACTTTCCTCGAGAGCGCCCCTCAATTGGTGCTACAGCTCTGCATAATGATCCAAAAGAACCGTGCCGAAACCTTACCATGTAAGTGTCTGATCTGAGGCATTTGTTGTCCCCCTGCCCTCGACCCCTTTTCCACGTCCTACCACGGCCATACCCAACCCAGTACTCTTCAGATCTGTTGGAGTGCAGTGCCAGTGTTGGTTGGGAGGTCTTGGGAGATGTAGCCCAACACATCAGGAGGTGGCATAGCCATCTTTGGTGTGGGCAAAACTGATTCCACTCCTGCTTTTGCAAAGCCTGTGTTCATTTCCATTTATCCAGTTCCCTGCACTTATTTGTGTAGGGGAGTAAAAACAGATGCAAATTTCTCACCTATCCTCTCTGTTGATTCTTCACAAGAGAGGGCAGAAAGTATTCCCAAGAGGTAAAGAAAATGTTGTCAAGGAAACTTAACAGCAGAGTTTATGGAAGTTCTTTTTCAACTCCCAGATTCCCCTGCTAGCAGCACAAGTGTTACAAGTTACCGTTATAATTTTTGTGGGTTTTTTCCCTCCCTGTGGCAACAGTGTCAGAACGCAGCAGGCCAAAATGCATAGAAACATACAAAGGCAGGCACACGGATGGTTTATACACAAACCACAAATATATCACGCTAATATTGGTGCAAAAGTGCAGCACAGGATCATTGCTTTTGCTGCTAAAGAGAGGATGGGCCCTTATATTGCTTCTTTGGATACCTCACTCAGGTGATACAAAACATGCTAGGAACAAAGGGTTCCCTCCATTTGGATAGAGAGTAGTTGTTGTAGATTACAAGTCTGGATGGCAAAAATCCTGGCATCTTGCAATCTAAAGAACTAAAGAGAAGAGTGAAAAGGAGCCGTTAAAACTGGAAACCCATTGGTAAAGAATAAGATTTGCTGATTTCAGGCATTTTAGGAACTGCCAGCAGGCAGCGAGTTTCCTCATCATCCACCAGGGAGAGCAACTATCCGAAGTATGCCTCCGATGGGACCTCAGAGGGACAGATTCCCACCTCCCCAAATATTGTTTGAATTTTTTAAAATGCTCAAAAATGTTCTCCTAAACTCTCTAGAGAATTTGGGGGTGATTCTGTTATGTCTGCCCTCCAGGATCATTTTGACGCAGTGGAAATCTTTTCTCTAAAATAGAAACTGACTAGAAGTTGTTGGGGAAATTGAGAAAAATATTTGAATATTGAGAGACCTTGGTCATGAGACTCTCAATCAGCAGAGTATTTTAGTAATTGCACAAAAACGGAAGTTGAACAGATCACCGGTCCCACTTCTGTAACACCACCCCAAACACACTTAATCTAGCTCAAAATAAACACAAAAACAGTTTGGTTAAAAATATAAAGGAGTTTACTCACAGAATCTTGTACATAGTCTATACAGGTTCAATTCTTGAAGAAGGTAGGAAGAAAATTAAGCTCTCACATGCTTGCTGCCAAGGATCCCTGTTGGGAGATCTCAGAGCAGGCTTTCAGGACAAAAGGCAAAGGCAAAAGAGGGGAGTAAATGGCAAGAGAACCTTTTTAAGAACAGGGAATGTGTATGTGCTGGAGGAAGAGGTGTTAACCAACAAACAGGAACTTCTCTCTAGGCCAGTGGTTCTCAACCTTCCTAATGCCGCGACCCTTTAATACAGTTCCTCATGTTGTGGTGATCCCCAACCATACAATTATTTATTAATTATTTACAATGCCTCCCCCCTCAGCAAAGGCCGCCTCGCCGGCCAGGAATGGGGGCAGCAGGCAGAGAGGGAAAGAAGAGCCGCACGTCTCCCCCGGGGAAAACGAAACCCCCCCCCCAGGTTCTGCTTCTGTTTCGCTCTCGTTTCTGCTGGGGGGGATGTGTGGAAAAAGTTTCCAGTGTCGATCCTGGTCGGGGGGGGAGGAATCCCAGCGCCTTTGTCTTTTGCACCGGGAGAAGTTTGCCCCCCAGAAAAGTGCCGCCTTGCAGGCCCCCAGCCCTTCTGCAGTGCCCCCTTTATGGCGAGTGGGACGGGGGCCATGGCGAGGAGGGGGCCTGCCCCCCCGTGCTGCCACCCCCCCCCAAGCTGGCCCGTCAGACAGGAGGTTCTCCTGGTAGCGGAGAAGGGGAGCGATTTCAGTCCCTTCTGAACAGGAGGCAGGAGGACGTGAGTGCGTGGCTCGCGCTTGCGCACCACCACCGAGCAGGGAATGGAGCCTAAGACCATCGGAAATATGTATTTTCTGATGGTCTTAGGCGACCCCTGTGAAAGGGTCGTTCGACCCCCAAAGGGGTCGTGACCCCCAGGTTGAGAACCGCTGCTCTAGGTTATCTCTCTGTGCTTACAATAGATATGCAAACAAACTAGCCATTTAATTAGGCATGCAAAGGTTGCCACTCCCAACAGAAGTCACTTCTGGTTTGGAAAAAAGGTTCCTCACTTCACAAAAATAGCCCAAGGAGAGAGCCAAAAACGTGCCAGAATTGTCACCCTGAACCCCTTCTCAAGGCCTGGAAGCATTTTGAGGTTTAAAAAAAAAATCCAAAAAACGGTGGAGAGCCACAAAAAGTGTCCTTGGGGAAATCACACCTGGGACACAGATTCCTTCCCTTTGGCCGAAGCCCTCATCAGTCATACAGATTAAACTTGCTGCCTTGGTAGGTGGTGGAATTTGTGCAAGCGATGGCCTAGGTGTGTTACACTAACAGGGACGTGCTGACGTCACCGGTCAAGAAATTACCCTTCTGCTTATTTTTTTTCTTTCTCTTCCTCCTCTAGATCTTTTTCGCTAACGTGGCCCGCAATTGTAAACATGCTCCACACCTGCCCACCCACCCCCCAGGAGGATGCGTTGCTTGTCCCGTGCTTCCTGTTTAACCCTATGGATTTGTGTGTTCTTCCGGCAGGTGTGTCCTCTATGGCCTCCCTGATGTCCCTGGCTTGGGTGCTAGCCTCCTATCACAAGCTTCTTCGGGACTCTAGGGATGACAAGAAGAGCATGAGCTACAGAGGGGCCCTTATCCATCTCTTCTGGCGCCTCTTCACCATCTCATCCAGAGTTATCTCTTTTGCCCTCTTTGCTTCCATCTTCCAGCTCTATTTTGGGATCTTTGTCGTGGTCCACTGGTGCGCCATGGCCTTCTGGATCATCCATGGTGGGACAGACTTCTGCATGTCTAAATGGGAGGAGATTCTCTTCAACATGGTGGTAGGGATCGTGTACATTTTTTGCTGGTTTAATGTCAAGGAAGGGCGGACCCGATACCGAATGTTTGCCTATTACACCGTAGTCTTGACAGAGAATGCGGCCTTGACGCTCCTTTGGTATTGGTACCGAGATCCCGACACCACTGACTCGTACGCTGTGCCAGCACTTTGTTGTGTCTTTCTTAGCTTCGCTGCCGGGATCGCGCTGATGCTCTTGTATTACGGCGTCCTGCATCCCATGGGGCCGAGAGCTAAGATTTTTGCCAGCTCCTGTTGCGCCGAGTTGCTCTGGGGCATTCCTTTGCCCCCTGACGTTGAACCCATGGCTCCTCAGACCCCTGGGTACAGGGCGGCCCAGGCTACGCCGACCAGAGCGGCCACGGAGCAACAGGAGGAACTCACAGCTGACACTTGCTTGCCAGTTTTCCAAGTGAGAGCAATGGTGCCACCAACTCCGTCTGGGAGACCCTACCACCCAGAAGGCCCTCTCATTAAGATAGACATCCCAAGAAAGAGGTACCCGGCCTGGGACGCCCATTTCGTAGACAGGAGGTTGAGAAGGACTATAAACATTCTCCAGTATGTCACCCCCACCGCTGTAGGAATTAGGTACAGAGACGGACCTCTCTTGTATGAATTGCTACAGTATGAATCTTCACTTTAAAAGCTCCTTTAAACACAAACACACACACACACACACATACACGCACACATACACAAACACACTGTCACAGACAAACAAACAAACAAAAATTAAAGGAGGGAATTTGGGGGTGGGAAGGGTTGGGTTAATTGTTGTTTACGGTCAACACAGCTCATGAAACTTACCTTCCAATAAGTTTTCTTTCTGGTTGCAGTATGTATTTAAAAGATAATAATAATAAGAGAGAGATCCTCTATGTTTTGTAAGTAAAAACAAAAAGAAAAACTTTTCTTTTGTTTTTTACGCACAGGAGAAAACAACAACATAAACCAACCAGTATTTCAAACTTCCACACTTTAGAGGTTGGAGAAAAGTGAACATCTCCACCTCTGAGTTTTATACCTTACACCAAGTGTAGGACATTATCATAGGGATTGGTGCTGATTGAAAATAATAATAATACTAATAATAAAAAAAATAAAACAAACAAACAAAAAAAACCTACAACTGCCTTATGCCCTTAGGTGCTGAGTTTCATTATGTACTGTCACCTCCCTCATGCAAAACTCTGATGATTTTAAGGACAGATATAAATATATAGATATATGTATGTATATTTGAAAGATATATATATATACACACGTGGGTGTGTATAGATATATGTATATAATCTATTCTAAAAATATGAAACTAGACAAAAAAATCATATTAAAAGGAAATATAATGGTTTCTATTCAATTGGCACAAAACGGCCAAAATGGTTATCCCTGGCTAAGCAAATGACCAAGCTAGTCTCAAAAGAGGGATCACAGCTGTGTTATAATTTGGCATAGAGGTTATTTTAGTAGTGCATGTTTAAATTCCATTTCCTCAGGCCAGTCTGAACTATCTTTGTCATGTCACAACTGCATCCCTGATGTAGAAGGGGGAAAAAATGGGGGTGATTCTGTAGGATTCACTGTACTTAGCTTGCATCTCAGGGTGTAATCCTCTTTCTTTCTAAGCCAATGAAAAGCCAGCTTTGGACAGGCACCCCTGGACCTGAGCAATGGGCATCCTATCAGAGGTATCTTTTTTTGGGTGAATTGGTTACCCAGTTTCATTCAAATGGAGCGAGCTCACCCATGTGCCCCAAAGATTCCATGGTCATTTCCGCATGAGACTGTTGTAGTGCGATGATTCCACTTTCAACCTCCTATGGAATCCTGGGGTTTGCAGTTTCGGGAGGGGCCGTCTGGCCCCTCCCGAAACTGCAAACCCCAGGATTCCATAGGAGGTTGAAAGTGGAATCATCGCGCTATAATAGGCTAGTGTGGAAATGGCCCATGAGTGGATCTCTTCCTTCCATTTAACCGAATGGGAAACCATTGCATCTTTACCCTGAAACTTCTCAGCCTGGAAGAAATTGTTAAAATTGGGGTGCCGGTCTCCGAAAGCAAATGATTTCATTGGTTTTCCTTGCAATTGATATCGAGATCAATACGCTTCAGAATTTAAAAAAAAAAATTGTCTGTTTAATTTCTGGAAACAAATTTTAAATGGCCTTTTACTCTGAAACAAAATACCAAAAAGAAAAAAAGGAAGAAGAAAAAAACCCACAAGAGCTTAAAAATATTTTTTTTAAGTTCCACGACGATTGCCCTTCCTTCCTCGCAACCATTCTCAGTCTTAATAAAACTCAGCATAGTAGCAAAAAGAAAGTTAATTTAAAGGCACAGTTCTTAAGCTTTGACTGGTCATTGGGCTTCGACCTGCAGGCATCATTTTTAAGGCTGGAAAGAGGGGAAAATGTGAATTGAACCTGTAATGACGCATTTCATTTTTGTAAGGGCCTTAAAAGTGATCTTAACCGTGTTCCATGATTTGTGCATGTTTTTCTGCTTTCTAAAGAAAAAAGGAAAAACAACCCATGGAAAATGGAGAATTGAATCTCGGAATGGGAATCACTCGTCACTGAGGTGTTTCTGGCGAAAATTTGGTGCTTAATATTTCTCTTGTTTAATTGTTGTGATGGTTTAGCCAAGAATCGTTTGACTTTGCTCATTGCATTTTTTTTCTCCTGGGGAGCTACAGACATATACTGGTTTCAGTGGTGCCCTCCACTGTACGAACATAGCAAGGAAACAACACATCCAAACAACTGGACGGTTTTAGCATAGAATCCCAACTTCGACACATCCGCCTCTGCTCGCTGGAAAACTTATAAAAAAAAACAAACCTAGACTCTTTGTGTGAAATATACATGATGTCTGAAAGTTTACACTAGATTCCTTTCTTCCCCGTGTCTGGGCTGAAATTGTAGACTGCGCGTACGTAATTTTCCATTCAAATAATACGGTTTTGTTCAAGGATTTTTCTTTCCCTCTCTCATCTAGGGCATCTTTTCAGTTCCCTGCCTCAAAGACTGAAGGGTGTAGGGAGGGAACAAGCAAACCAACAAAAGCTAGTGTTTACTTCAGTACAAGTGATTGCATTTTTCTGTGTGTAGGTGCAATTTTTTTAAAAAAGAAAAATCAAAAATACTGTAACATGTTTAAAAATGTCAAAAAAAAAAATCACCCAAATTGATCCGTTTGAAATACAAGCTCAACTGAGGAAGGGTGCAATTGTGATGACTTATGTGTAATTATTTTTATAAAGTTTAATTTGCAAAGAGTTTTTTTTTTTTTGTAAAAGTCATGCCAGTTTGGTAATTCCTTTCCTTTCCTTTTCTGAAGCTGAACGGTTTTCACCTGAATATACCTGATGGAGAAACAACTTTCACAAAGGAGATATGTTTTGCAGTGGCATGGGCGTTATTATTATTACTAGTAATATGACTATTATTGAATTTTTTTTCAGTGTGCTTAAAAAAAGAAGTTTGAGGATTTGTTGCCAGATGCACACATGTCCTAAAAATATTTTGAAGCCAAATTTTTTTCACTGGTCTCAGGGCAATTAATAATTCTTGAATATCTAGCACCTCTGGGCTTCTTGTTGTAATTTGTTCAATGGGCATATTTTAAAATCAGAGCCTTAATTTTTTTCTTTGTTGGTCGGTTGTGTTCTCCTCCACTGTCATACTCTCAGCTTGTCCTTATTTATTGGAGATATCTCCTTTTCTGTGGTCCACACGTCTGTTTTATTTTGTTTTATTTCATTTCATTTGTTCTCCCAATACAAGACCACAGGCAGCTAAGACTTACCTTCAATAAAATACTTTCCTGAAGCTTTCTTGATAGACACATACAGGCAGTAGGATTTGTCTTGTTTTAAAATGCTGATCATTTAAGTATGAGACTGTAGATGGATGCTGTTAAGAGCCAAGCCACTGCAGAAAAGAACTGCACAAGAGAATTGGTTAGAAAAAGCCTCATATATCTTACAGAGACGTAACATTTATCCCTTAACTATAGAGGACGTGCATGCAAGTACATGTGCCCAGAAATTAAATGCACTGAGACAGAAAGAATTTAGTCAGCACACTACTTCAGGCTGCACTGGGGTAATCTGCAAAGTTAGTGTACTGGCATTTCCACGCTGACATCCAATGTAAAGCATGCATTGGGGGTTCACTGTAGGGATGCCAAAATATATAGCAGGAATGGAAAGGATGCAATCTTCTAGATTAGTGGTGGGCAATTGCAAAGGGGGCAGAAGCCTACCCACCCCTAGCAAACTGCAACAACACCTATGGCATAATTGGCTGCGACATAATGTCACTTCTGAGTTTGTTTTGGTCAAATATTTTATGGGTTTTTTTTAACAAGGTATGTGGAACTTTTTGGGAGGTTGCAAGGACAAAGCTGCTGCATTTTGCATTTTTTCATGGTTTTAAGCCCTTAGGAGAGATTGTGAGTGAAAACTCACCCCCCACTCAAATAAATAAATAAATAAAAAGCTTATGTGAAACTTTAGAGGATGCAAATTGAGGCCGATGGACCACATGAGAAGCTCACAGGCTACACTTTCCCTACCCCTGTTGTAGATGCTGTGGAATACATCTGCCGCTATAGCGGAAGGCAAAGAATGCTGGGCATTATAGTCCAACACCATCTGGAGGGACACATGGTTCCTGCCCCTGGGAGATAGAGACACAGCTTTGTGCCCATAGAAAGGGATGAACCATGGCTTTTGCACCTCATCATACTTATCAGTCAGGGCTCTTATTATGATCTGTACGGTATATATTATCTATATATTTACGCTACCTTTTGAGTTTGTAAAAATCCCGTGAAAAAGAATTTTTTTTAACTTGAAAATGTCCCCAAACACTCTAGGAGCTGAGGAGGGGGGGGCATTTTGGCCATATCCTCCTTCCCAGACCATTTTAGGACCAAGAGAGACTTTTTAGCCACTTCGTGTTTTAGGAAAAGGTCTCTCCTGGACCTAAAATGCCCCCAAGGGGGCAAAAATGTTGCCCATTTCCTGTGGAGCATATCTGGAGGCAAAACACTGACCCCCCCCCCACAAACACTTTGCACTTTGCAAAGGAAGAAAAGGAAGCTTATCATCTTTATCTGACGTGCAATAAGGGGACCATTTTGTTTGTTTCTCCATTATAACTCCATTGCAACACAGAAAGCATCTTATTTTAGGGTGCCTTTGGCAATGATTGGCTGCCCTGCCCTGATGTCACAGCAGGATGCAGGCTATAAAAGGGCTGCTTTGATCCTTCAATGGGACTGAGCAGGGAAAGGGTTTAACGAAAGGAAAAGGCAGGAGGACCAGAAAATGTGGGGAGGAATTTTTTATTTTTTATTTTTTGGAAAAAGTATTGGCCCTCAGAGCTCAGCTGGCTGAGAGCAAGATGGAAGGAAGGTGGCCCTATGTGAGAGGAAGCGAAAAATTGGGACGGAGTGACCAGGGAAGAAATACTATAACAGTTTAGGGTGATTTCCCGGAATATCAGTTTCAAATAGTTTATGCAATTACTTCCTAGTTACATTTAAATCCATCCTGAATTCCAACAAGCTCGAGGTGGCAAACATGGCTCTCCTCCTCCCCATTTTATCTGCACAACAACCCTGTGGAGCAGGTCAGGCTGAGAGAGAGAAACGCACTGGCTCCAGATCACCCAATGAATTTTATGATACAGAGGAGAGCAGAAATGTTGGAGCTGTTGAGCCCTAACCAGCCCAAAGCTGCCATGTTAGGAATTTGGAGGAAAAATTCACTGGGGCAACAGAATTATTATTTGTGACGCAAGCCCTCGTGTTGCACACTTTCGTAGCGATTCCCATATATATATATATATATATATATATATATATACACATACATACATACATACATACACACACACACACACACATACATACATACACACATACACACACATATACTTACACACACACATCTGTGTGTATAAACACATACACACATACATACATATATACTTTATTAAGAGTACACAACGCATACCTATTGAAAAAAACACATTGAACCACACACACCGAAACAAAAGACAATATAAACATATCCTAAATGCTAAATACTGATAGCTAAAAACTAAAACTAAAAACTAACCCTAAATATTAAAGCTATGGCTGAAAACTAACACAACCACTATGGCCATTTCCACACTAGCCTGTTATATAGTGTGATGATTCCACTTTCAACGTCCTATGGAATCCTGGAGTTTGCAGTTTTGGGAGGGGCCGCCTGGCCCCTCCTGAAACTGCAAACCCCAGGATTCCAGAGGATGTTGAAAGTGGAATCATCACGCTATAACAGCCTAGTGCGGAAATGGCCCTTGAAAACTTCATGCTCAGAATTTCTCCTTCCCCGTTAAAGTGTCTACTGCATTCCTTCCTCTCCTTTTGACTCTTGCCATGAGGAATCTGTATAGTGCTTAGACTGGAGAGACCCAAATTCAGATCTTTACACTCCCCAATGAAGTAACTTTGAAACAGTCACTTTCTCTCAGCCCCACCTACTTTACAAGATTGTTTTGAGGATAAAATGAGGAGTTGAGCATGAACAATACTTTGAGTATAAATGCATTGTGACCTCTCTGTGGCAGAAAGGTGGAGAAAGTGGGGTGGGGAAAGCAATTTAATTAGAAAATAATATGAGAGCCAATTCTATTTAGGAAATTTCTTCGCTGCTCAAATTTCACCCAAGTGGAGTTTAAGTGGAGTTAAGCTTAAATGCAATAGTGTTATATAGTGCTGTATAATGGTTAGATGCTTCTTACTAGATGATCTTCAAGCAGTCGCTGCTTTGCAGCCCACTTTGGAGAACTGTTATGAGGTTAAAATGAGTGAAAAACCTTGCACACTGCCTGGATATTCAAGAGGAGGGCTTGGAATTAGTGTAAGTAATGACAAACACCATTTCTTCTACACATTTATCTTTTGGGTTGATTTTGGCTCATCCTATGGCATTTTCCATTTTAAATCAGGCTTCTGAGGTTTGTATCTGATTACATCAACAGAAAGTCTTATGGCACTTTGGAAATTAAGTTTTATTTGACATAAGCTTTTGGGAATTCCAACTCATTTCATCAGATACTTATGCCAGATGAAATTTGTGCCAGATAAATCTTCAGTACAACCTGAATTTTACTGTTTTTCTCTATTATCTATTATTTTCTCTGTCATTTTTAATCTTTACGATTCAAGACAACCTTGGGAAGAGTAGGTTGGGCAGACAGATAGTGACTGGCCCATTGCCACCCAGTGCCGTTAATGGATAAGTGGGGATGTGGAACTGCTCTCTTGCACTCAAGGTCAACACTTCCCCCGTGCATTGCACTGGTCATCTCTTTCACAGATATCTACCTCACCCCATGTCTAAGGACATGTGCACACACCCAAGCCACTGCTGGTGATTGTGCAAAACGTGGGTGCTATTTACACCTCACCCGCAGGGTGAAAAGCACTCGGGGGTAAGAAAACAATGTTGGCTGCTGGGCAGACACCATCAAGGCTTGCATTTGCGTGTAACATAAATACACAGCCAACAATTGTTGACTTTGTAATGGGGTGGCTAAGAGCAATAGTTCTGGCCTCTGTCATGAATTGCTGTCGTTGGTCTTGGGCAAGCGACTCTCTTTCTGCCTCAACTGCAATGAGGATAGCAGTTTTTCAGGTCTGTAGATTTTCTTGAGAGAGGGTTTGACTAAATGCTGTGCACCAGAACTGAACAGGGATATCAGCTCTGGTTAGTACTTGGTTGGAAGACCTGCAGCAAATACAAGATGCTGTGTATTTCAGAGGAAGGAACTAGCAAAACCACCTCTGAGTATTCCTTGCCTAAGAAAACCCTATGAAATTCATGGTGTCAGGATAAGGCAGTGGGTGACTGGATCACACATGCCCATGCAGACATAATTTCATGCATACAGGTAGAGTTGCCCCCCAAACCTCATGAATTTGCCTGAAATCTGTCAGAAACAAAATGCACCACTCTCCTCCAGAGCTTCTCAGCACATCCATGGCCACCATGGCCACATCCATGGCCACTCATCAGCCCCTTTGAGAGTAATCATACATAATCACATAAGGCTGCTCCTTGGGGATCTGAAGTGATGAGGATGCCAGGAGCTGGAAGGAGCTCTAAAGAGTATTGTCTCTTGTCCTTCTCCCTGACAAAAAAAAAAAAAAATAGGCCGACTAAATACACCAGCATTTCACAACTCCAGCATTAAATCCCAAATATGAACATTTTATGGTGCATTTGCTCTATAAAGCCAGTGTGTGTGCATGTGTACATGAGTTCAAGTTGCCTGGTGACTTACAGCAACCATATGATTTCATAGGATTTTCTTAGACAAAGAATATGCAGAGGTAGTTTTGCCATTTCTTTCCTCTGAAATATAGTCTATAGCACTTAGGCCCTTTCTGCACAAGGATGTTATAGCGCTATGATTCCACTTGAAACGTCCTATGGAATCCTGGGGTTTGCAGTTTCGGGAGGGGCCAGCCAGCCCCTCCCGAAACTGCAAACCCCAGGATTCCATAGGACGTTTCAAGTGGAATCATAGTGCTATAAAAGTCTAATGTGGAAATGACTCTAGTTATTAACCAGCACCTAGGATTGTTGGTGGGCTTCTGTCCAAGTACTAACCATGGCCAACCGTGATTAGCTTCCAAGGTCAGACATGTCCTAGTATATTTTGTCATATCCATGCCTCTGTCATGCCATGTATATTCTGGAGGTGCGTGTTGGGTAGGAGGAAAGTTTGCTCACAATCTCTGGACAGCAAACTGTGATAAAGATTTGATCGTTTTGCAAGTCTGGTGCTTAGCCAACATTTCTGTGGCATGTCTCAACAGAAGCCCCGTGGTGCTTTCAACAAAAAGAAACCTTTAAATCTATAAGTACCAAAGGACACACACTGACCCATCAGTATTTGTGTGGATACCTAATTTGGCCAGTTTGTAACTTTCTCTGCTGCAAAGACCTTATTGTGCCTGGTTTTTTGTGCCATTTTTTTTTCATTTTTGGCAGAAAGACCCCTATAAATTGGTCAGTGGAAAATTATACAAGTTAGCCATTTCTGTCCTTCCTGGCCCTTCCCAAATTTCACAAATCAAATTAAGGATAGCTGGGTTGGAACATTCCCTGTTGGATAGCAAGAGAGGGAAGCGCAGTTCCTTTTCTGGAGTTTGTGTGAAGCTGTTTCCACACTTGTCTTCTGCCTTAGAAGTTCTTGAGAATGGCCTATGACTGTTCAACTCACGTGCGGAAACAGATGGGAGTCAATATTCCTCTTCACAACTCAGGTATATTCTGGTACAGAGAACCTCAGCTAATTGTTAAGACATCAAGGCTTCCCCCAAAGGTATGTGGGCAAAGGTTTCATTGATGCATTTTGCCAAGAACACTTTCAGCATTGTTTTCTCTGCTTGCCTGTTTCTAAACACAGAATGATTTGGGTGTGCTGTTGGCCTGTTTTAGAACAGTTGACAAAAAGAAAGGTGTGGAGATCTGTCGTGCAGAGCCATCACTATATGGTGACCTGATACCAAGATATTTTTTCACTAAGAAAGTCTGTGGACTTTATCTCTGACCGAAGGAAATGACAAAGTGTGTGTGTTTCCACTGGATCTATTAGTTTGAACTATGGGCTGGTTCACTCATAGATGTGTATGGCTTTATCTGTGGTTTATTAGACGGATGACTAGAATTCGAATGCGTGGAATGATTGCCATGAAAAGTGTAGTGTTTGATAAAATACTGAGCAATGTGAAAAAAGACTCTTAGGCCATTTCCGCACTAGCCTGTTATAGCGCGATGATTCCACTTTCAACATCCTCTGGAATCCTGAGGTTTGCAGTTTCAGGAGGGGCCGGCCAGCCCCTCCCGAAACTGCAAACCCCAGGATTCCAGAGGATGTTGAAAGTGGAATCATCGCGCTATAACAGGCTAGTGTGGAAATGGCCTTAGTGGGTGTTGCATTCATGTTGGCTCATTTCAGACACACAGGTAACCATTTGATGTTGCAGGCATCAAACAATGAACTGCTAAGGTGAAGCAGCCCATGGCTTGAATATTATGAACTGGAAAATATGAAGGGACTCCTATGGGATAAGAGCAATCTCACTCTCAAATTATTCTTCCTTGTTCTCCCCTATGTGGCAGAATTTGGATAGTGCAATGTGGGGAGAAATGACTGAGGCTGACAATATCGGGGATCATTTAGCGTTTTGGAAACAGTTTTTAAAACTATATGTGTTAGATCCTTTTGGAACACACACAAAAAGATTAGGGCAATTTTCCATTCAAGTTCACATGTTCTTTTTTGCTTCGTGTGTATGGATCTGGGGCTTGTTTGCTGCAATGATATGATAATGTTAAGGTTGCAAGGAATCTCTTCCTGACTTGTATAACTTTTGGAAACCTTGGGTTCTCTTCCTAGCTATTTTGTGGAATTCGTTGCACAATCCAGAATCTGTCCTTTAAGCTTTCTGTGTCTTCAGCTTATCTGTCTGTAAATGATTTGTGATCACCTTGACCTACCTCACAGGGGTGTTGTGAGGCCCAGTGACCACCTGCCAAGCATGTGGGTGAAAGGTGCTAAACAGTATGATGTGTTAATTGTCTTTGTTGTTAGTTTTATTTGACCATTTGGTATAGGGATCGTTTGTTAATCGGGAACCGAAAACACAATGGCCTTTGCTAATGGCAGTGGGCCAGTCTGCCCAGCTGTGAGTTTGGAAAATAGACTTTCCTTTTGCATAAAATCAAGGTGCAAGGCTATCTTGAGGCTGGTTCACACATGCATGTAACCACTCATTCACTTGATGACTCCCAACTTGAGCGTGTGAACGGGTGCCATTGAAAAGCGGTGTGTTTGAAGTGATGTGAACAGTCTACCTA
The DNA here is from genome assembly GCA_948474755.1 of Ctenosaura bakeri. Lineage (NCBI taxonomy): Eukaryota > Metazoa > Chordata > Lepidosauria > Squamata > Iguanidae > Ctenosaura > Ctenosaura bakeri. Next base: position 119,879 of record CAOLHI010000090.1, on the reverse strand, counting down.
TGGCGTTTGATCTCGGATAGCATGTCCACACATACACTAATACACACACACATATATCCACACATCCACACATCAACAGCAGCACTTTTAGTATAGATATGGGGGATATGGGAAAACAGGCCCCTTATACAATCTTAGCTCTCACCTGGTACGATGTGCCATTTTCTAAAAGTTTAATAAGTGATTTTCTCTCTGTTTCTGACCTGATCAGCTTTCTACCCAATACTTGATGACTTGTGGGAGTCTTAATGCTTGCCATTTTCCTTTCAAACACAGTGGAATGCTTGCTCATACTTTGGGGAATAGCCTTGATTCTCTAGGGGGATATTAGTCTATAGGTGTATGCTGCAGAGAAACCCTCACTGCTTGACTTCAAGGGTTCATTTAATTGCCTTTATGTTTCCTATTTGCCTGGGTTTCTTTAAATGTTATTATTTCTTCTTACTCTTATTTTATCTGTACCACTTTATACGAAGGCAATGAATGGCAATGAATGAATGAGCAAAAGAGATATCAAAAATCTATGAGGCAGTCCTGTATGTCCATAAGTAATTCCTCCAAAGATGTTGACTGCAATCTAACAAACTGTGCCGGTACTTTTGTGCACCTAAATGGGCTCTGGGCATGTGTTATTTCAAAAATCTCCCATCCTTCCCCCAGTGCATTACGACAAAGCAGATTTCAGATCCGAACCCATGGAGAGTCTTAAAACTGTGTACAGGATGGCATGGAAGGATTTCTCTGCAACAAGGAAAAAGGACCAAGTTTCCCAAACTGGGCATGACCAGAAAAGTTTGCTGAGAGCAAGTGTTGGGAGGGAAGGGAAGAAGAATTCTGTGTTAAAGCAACAGGTTAATTGTATTGGTCTTGTTACTGAATTGGGGAATATCCTTGAAATACCTGGGTATTTGGGTTGGATTTGGGTATCCCCTATCTCTAAAAATCAGTTGATAATTTGTCTCAATTGTTTTAAGCCTGGCTGCAAAATGGGGAAAGAAAGGAGAAGGGGAAAATGTGGAGCGGGACAATCTTTCAAATATATGTATTCTTCTGAAATCAAAGCTTCCATTTGCAGCTGTGATTTCTTTTTTCCCCAACTAGCTTACAAACTTATATTGAATTGTTAGTCCCAATTAGAATAGTTCCAGTATATCAGTGGAACTTTCTTAAATATCTGCTTAATGAAGTTCCCTTTTATTAATGGCACTACTTCAGTTAGGACAAATAACTTGATTTAGGACACACTGTTTATATTCTGCTAATTTGGAGATGAAAGGTGGGGGGAGAATTAAACTTTGGTTAATGGAGGAGGGCTAGGGTTTCTTGGGCAGGAGGGAAGGGGACCTTGTTTCTTGCGCTTGTTGGTTTATTCAAAGAAAGATTAATTAGCTGTTCTGTGGCTAGAGTGACCACATTTAACAGAGTGCATAAAATCTAAACTATTAAGAGTTGTGTAAAAGAGTCAGTTGCCATTTCTGCACTAGGCTGTTATAGCGCGATGATTCCACTTTCAACATCCTATGGAATCCTGGGGTTTGCAGTTTTGGGAGGGGCCACCCGGCCCCTCCCGAAACTGCAAACCCCAGGATTCCATAGGATGTTGAAAGTGGAATCATCGCGCTATAAGAAAGTAGTGCGGAAATGGCCAATGACTCAAATACTAGTGGAAGGCAGCTTTCTGGGCCCACTACCCAAGATCTTTTACCAGGAGATCCCAAGGATTAAACCCAGGATCTTGTACATCCCAGGTCTGTCTTCCACCACTGACCTGTCACTAATGTGGTGAGGAGAATGTCAGACTTGTAGGCCTAGATAGACCTGGATTCAGATTCTTAAACCAGAAGCTGATCTTGCAGTCATGGATCAATCACAACTCTATTTTGGCTTCACCTACTTCTAAGGGTTGTTGCACAGATAAAATTGGCAGCAAGAGAGAATCATATATGCTGCTGTGACTTCCTTGAGCAATGGATACAGTTATCATTTATTAAATAATTTACATGTATGGGAACCCGTAGAATTTTTACTTTTTTTGATGGGATATTGCAATGTAAGAAAAGCAACACCTTCCAGAATCCTCTGTTCTATACAGCTACTAGAGAGACAAATAGCCTGTGCTCTGTTGCATCTGGTCACCCAACCAGAGCTTAATTTAAAAAAAAAAAATCCTGCCTGTTAAGAACACGGTGATACTTGCTAGAGCTGTCGTCTGTATTTAAGCAAGAACCTGACTTCCTTCTTATTGTGGTCCAAAGAACGTTGTCACTGGGAAAACACATTTTGATCCATTCCCTCCCTTCATTGTCTCTTGGGGTTTGGGTACAGAAGAGAGCTTATTGTAGTGATTCCATTGTGGGGGAGAAAGGAAAAACAAGACTCAATAACCCGGCTAATTTTAAATTGTGGTAAAATGCCGTCCTTGTAGCCTCTATAAGCACACATCTCTGCAGATGGCCAAAGTCTGTATGCATGTGAATGCAATATAGTCACCTTATCCTCGCTGTTTTTTAGTCTCTCTCCCTACTCCCCCAACTCCTGCTGGCATAGGATCTTGTCAAACTTTATATTGATGCCAAGGTTTCATCTGACTATTATTATTGAATACTGTGGGAACTTGTGTTTGCGTCACAAAGGCCGTGTCTACCCTAGTGCCTATTTCCATGCTTTCATAGAACAATCCCTCCTGTGTTGGTAAGTGCCCACTGGCACTGAAGGCATAACTGTGGTGGGAAAGGTCCCACTTCTAGCACCATTGCTGGTGGCATGTAGACACTGATGCTTCAGTCACCACAGCAATTGCCGGTGCAACCATCTGCAGTGCCAGTTGCCGAGGTCAGATGCAAAGCAGTTCATCGCTAACCTGTGGTGCCAGCGTGTGAAACTAGCTAACATATATGTGCTAATAGAGAGACAGCCTGAGAGACACTCAGTTCATCCGCATGCTTTAAAACTGAGATAAAAGAGTGGGATGAGGACTGTTATCTTTGGGCCAATTATTTCCTAGCTCACAGCTCTTATTAAACATCTGTGCCTTTAGAAAGTGTGGTTTCATTCGGGCAGCTCTGAGGTGCAAGATGCATAGCACTGAAACTGTGAGCTTTGGGGAAACCGAGTAAAGGGAGTGAAACTGTAAATGCTATTTGCTTTAAAGTCTACATACAGGCATCCTCATCGAGGAGTAGCCTTCAGTGAGGTCGTAAAGCTGGGTAAGGTTCTTGCCGTGCTAGCCTTCCAGTGGAATGATGCAGTGGAAAGCTCCTTCATGCAAAATAATTCCTTGCATGTACTAGACCAACACATCAGGGAGATCTGTTGGGCTAAAACACTTCTTCCAGACATGTTTGCTTTTTGCATGGCAGTCATGCTCTGTATGGAGGAGTATCCAGTTGTGTGAGCCTCTCTGTCTGAAAATGGTGCAACCCCCAGACAGAGGGTTACCACCTCACTGAAAACTGTGGCCATTTCCGCACTACACTCTTATAGCACGATCATTCCACTTTCAACCTCCTATGGAATCCTGGGGTTTGCAGTTTCGGGAGGGGCCAGCCGGCCCCTCCCGAAACTGCAAACCCCAGGTTCCATAGGAGGTTGAAAGTGGAATGATCGCGCTATAATAGGCTAGTGCGGAAATGGCCAATATCAAAGGCAAGTGCTACTGGCCGGTTTGTTCTGGATGCTTTATATGGAATCCAAGAATACTGTGGCCTAGAGAAGGTGGATGAGCTTGTGAGTTGTTGGTTTGCAAATACAAAGGAGCTGATAACATAGGGAGATGCATAGTTTATAGAAGAAGGGGAAATGATCATTTCGGACATGGAGAGGTCTCTGCTGGATTACCAAACATTTACAACCTGCTCAGCACTGAGATCTTTGGGGCCGTGGTTCTTAAACCATCCTGAATGGAAGGCCATTGGCTTCCTTGTTTTTTGTGGACAAGGGTGTTTTCTTATCGTAAGGTTATACTGCAAGGAGGCTGTATGTGGTTGGAAAGCTTCTAAATTGACATTGAGCTATTTAATGTAACTGTGATCCAGTGAAGCTGTATGTACAGCTGGGAAAAGGAACCCTATATACACCGTCCAAGGTTTCTTTCAAGTTTTCATTGCAGTGGCTTGCACGGTTGAAAGGTTATTCTTAAAATTTAAACAAAAATGTGAATTGTCTGTGCAGCTTGTGGTAGAAACGCATATTTCTATGTTCAGTTTTCCCTGGGAACTATCTGAAAGTCCAGCTACGGAGTTTTAGGTTCAACACCCCTTCCCACAACCACAGTTAAAGAATTACTGCTCTGGCAATGACACTTTGTATTATAATAATAACAATAATAGCTATTGCAAAAAATTGTCTTAATTTGTATTATTTTTCATCGACTGTTGATGTTTTAAATAGCTGGAATGTTAGGGAAGGAGAAGACAGATTAACTGCATGACATCCATGGAAGCTCGTGGGAGTGCTGGAACTCAGCTGTTTTCGGCACTAGCCTGTTATAGCGCGATGATTCCACTTTCAACATCCTCTGGAATCCTGGGGTTTGCAGTTTCAGGAGGGGCCGGCCGGCCCCTCCCGAAACTGCAAACCCCAGGATTCCAGAGGATGTTGAAAGTGGAATCATCACGCTATAACAGGCTAGTGCGGAAATGCCTCGGTGGGGTTGACTGCCTGTGCCTGCCCTAAGACCACCTCTATTTGTTTTCTCAGGGAGCAAAAGTACGGACAACAAAAGCGTCCCCTGATCCCCATGAGTCTGGAATTGGCCCTGGGAGGGGAAAAAAAAGGGAGAATTGCTTTCTCCTTTGAGGCACAAGCCAACGTGAAGGGCAAGCTGCATTGAAATGAACATTGGATATGGGTCATTAGAACTTAGCAGTGGAATTTCATGATGGTTGTTGGTACCTGTGGTCGGCATGGCCATTCTAGGTCTGAAGTGCCAACCTGCAAGAGACTGTGATGAGGTATAGAAATACAGATTTGAACATTAGGGACACGGCAAAATGAAAAGCCACAGTTGTTCCAAAACAGATTTTAACCAATTGCAACCTTGATTGTCCATAACTGGCCCCTACCCTTGTCTGACGGTCTGTGTTTGTTTGTTTGTTTGTTTCTTTGCACAATGATGGGCAGGACAGTGTAGTGGGAACAACTGTCATAAAGAATGCACATCACTGAGGTTGCAATCCTATACCCTTTTGCCGTGGAGTAAGTCCCACTGAATTCTGGCCCCGGGGTAAACATGGTGGAAATCACTGTAGGATTGATCGTTTTACTCTCTTCTCCAAAGTTACAAGGGGACCATTCATAGAGGAACTAAAGTTATTCCATAGAATTACCAAAGGAATTGCAATGGAGGTTATGTAAAAGGAGAGATTTCTGTGGTCATGTTATGTATCTAATTCTCTCTTCGAACTGCTTACTATTTCGTGTGTGATAAACTTCCTACACAGATCTCATTACTGCAGAAGGAAATTTCACACACACTCTTCTATGTAATGTGATCGAGTATTAAGCCCCAGTTGGCCATGACTACGTACCCATACCACAAGCACACGGAGAAATCCGAAACACAAAATGCATTGTCCATTTTTTTAGAAAATTGGGTAGGGGGAAACCATACGGATCTCTCTTGTGTGGCATTCCATAACATTGTGGCAACGACAAAGCCACATCATACCCACTAATTCACTCTCTTCATAGCAATGAATCTGGAATGGGGTCTCATCAGATTAAATTAAATGCATGGGAATAATACATTCCACGTATAGATGTCAACATATGTAATAATGTACAAATGGAATATATGCAATTTTCTACCCAGCAGTTTACTCCAGGTCGTAAATTCAGCATGTGTGAAGGCATCTTGCTTCGATATAAGCACACTTCAAACATCCTAAGCCACAGATTATGGATTTTCCATATTAATCTTTCATTCCAGACCCCATCGTTCACATTTCCTGTTCTATTATACTTTGATGATAAAACATGAAATTCTGAACATAACCAAAGTCATTCTCAAGTCTTTAAAGCCAAGAACAACAAACATTGGCCATTTCCACACTAGCCTGTTATAGCGCGATGATTCCACTTTCAACATCCTCTGGAATCCTGGGGTTTGCAGTTTCGGGAGGGGCCGGCTGGCCCCTCCCAAAACTGCAAACCCCAGGATTCCAGAGGATGTTGAAAGTGGAATCATCGCGCTATAACAGGCTAGTGCGGAAATGGCCATTCTGTTAGACTGGAACAAATCACAGCCCAAATCCACTTGCTAGTGCCACTTACCTTAGATCTCTTGAAATGATAAAATTAACGCAAGTGTTGATTTACCGTTCAGATACTGATTCAATGAGTCTACTTCAGCTGGGACTAGCAAGTCCATTTAGGCTTTGGAGTCTTGCTATTATGGTCAATAGAAAGTCAAAGGTGCTTCCGATGATAGGCAAGCCCAACATGCAGATTCCTCTTGGTCATCTCCATGTTGGCCAGTTCAGATCTGTTTTCCTATTTTAAGAAGAATATCTGCCTGCTTCATGTATGACCTTTGGTGCTCACTCTGGATTTTAACAATGACTGCTTGCATTTAGTTTTCGGATTAGCCCAGAGAACACTCCAGGATGAGGCCTTCTTGTTCCTTTCATTCCAATGTGCCATGCATGCAAGAAAGTAGAAGAAAGCTGAGGAGAAAGGTGTCTCTTCAATCTGAGCCAAAATGTCCGGAGTCTTAAATTGTTCAGATGGGTGAGGTTTAGGAACACCAATGCTAACAAACAATTGGTGCTATTTCTTGGCAAAAATGGTGCCTATAACTTTATTTTATTTTACTTACTAATCACCATGCAGTTAACTTGCACAAAAAAGCAGTTATTTATATACATATACAAATAAGCACAATGCATTATATACGTGGTCTATTTTGTTGCTTAGTTCACCATAGAGCTTGGATTCCATTCTCTGTAGTATTAACCCAAATCTAACATGCTGCCCAATCCTTTGCAGATTTATTCAGATATAAGCTCCACTGAGTTCAACCGAGTTTACTGCCAAATAAAATGTGCACTAGATTGCAGTCTTAATTGGGGTTCCTCACCACCCCGCCCTGGGAACTCAGTTTTGTTTGAAGTGGATCCAACAGGATTGCAGTGGGAATCCCTGAATTTAGCATCTCCAGATCAATTCTTTAAAAAAGAAAAAAAGGAAGAGGGAAAGGAAACAACAGGATTGTGAGGTCGGTTTAGTTAGTTCAATTTTGTTGCCACTGGCCAACGAGCATGCCTGAAATCAAAAATGCTACCTACGTTGTACATCACCAGACTGTCTCTGATGCAAAGAGCATGTTCATATGTGTCAGAGGACAATACATTTCCTTGCCTTGTTGCCACAGTCAGTGAAGTAGGAGGTAGAAGGAATGAATTGATAGTTAGCTCTGGTAGTTGATGAAGAATCACGAGGGAAGAGACCTTCTTCATTGTCAAGGGAAGCCTTGCAAAACTTGGGCAGAGGAAGCCTGTTGGCAAAGGGAAACTGTGGGCAGAGGAAAGTGTTGGCAGCTGCTGCCCCCGTATGTTCCGCACATAACTTGACTCACTTGCATGCCGTCTCAGCTGAAGAAATAATGAAGGTTTAGGTGGCCAGCATGACATCATTCTCATATCTGCCTCATCATGCATTCATTATCCCCTATTTAGCCCTGAGAACAAGCCTGTACGTTTCCTGCAAGTTAATGGAGAGGGCATCCTCATAGGGTGTCCGAACATCCAAAAGCAGACAGAGTTGGACAACACTGAAAGTAGAAGAATGGCGCCATACAGTGGAGAAAGTAGCAGCCAAACAGGTTATGGGATAGATCAGGAGATGCATTCAGTGCATATAGCATTAGAGGAAAGGACTCAGGTCATTTCCGCACGAGACCGTGCCGGTCGGCCCCTCCCGAAACTGCAAACCCCAGGATTCCATAGGATGTTGAAAGTGGGATCATAGCGCTATAACGGTCTCGTGCGGAAATGACTTCAGAAATGCGGAAGAGGGATTAAGTGAAGTCAGAGAACAATTTGTTTTCAAATAGGTAAGCAGAGATGAAGAATATGGATTTTTCACCTTGGGGGAAATATAACTTTCCTTAAAAGAAAAAGATTTTTGTAAGATTTACCACCTGTGTGTGGAACAAACCACTTTTCTTGCACTGCTGATCCTTTCTCCCTACTCCCTAGTTCTGGCAAATTTTTGAGTTTCTCCCTTTTGCTGTCTAGTCCTGTTTATTTTTATTTATTTATTGAATTTATATCCCGCCTTTCTCCCAAGATGAGATTCAAGGCAGCTTATGACAGTTTTAAACGATCAAGCGAAAAAATTAAGTTAGAAAAGCTAAAAAAAAAATAAACAACAATATTATCAAAAATGATCAAAAACAGTTAAAAACAGGATCCAAAGCAGGGCCATTTCCGCACTAGCCTGTTATAGTTAAAAACAGTTGAAACATGTTTAAAACATAATTGTGAATATATGTGTATGTAATTTCCAGCATTCCTAGACATAATCTGGGATTGTCAACATTCATATAGAAAACAGACTTTAGACATTCACTGTAACAATTGGACCAGAACAGATTTTAGACACTCATAGTAACCATTGGACCACAGACATCAATAGATCTTCTCCTCTTGGAAGCCCTGGGAACTCTAGCAGGCAGTGGTGGTTCTCAAGTCAGCTGGTTGGTGAATCAACTCCAGGTTGTAGTCCGAATCTTGAGGGAGATATCTAAGATACTGAACCAAACTATTCAAGGAACTGAAGCTTCAAGGATAGGGTTCTGAACTATGGGTGTTTGGACTGGAACCCGGACCCATCAGCCATAACCAAGAGGGTTATATGAGTTCCAACACCATCTCTTTGTGGTCAATCAAAGTGCAGTTGCCATCAAATTGCAGTTGATGGTTTAACTGATACAACGCTAGAGTGTTTAGTGTAGATATGACCTGGCAAGTCCACCCAGATGAAAGCGGATCTCCCCAAGACCTATCCCTGTCTTTGAATGGCCCTGAGTTATCTCCATAGAATATTCAATGTCTTCATTCTATTTCTTCCAGCCAGTGAAAGCAGGCTGAGAGGACAGATGCCAAGGAATCTTTCGGTTTCTCAGAAATCCCATGGTGCCTTTTCTTCTGGTGCTCCCTATTGATACAATCAAGCTAACCATTTTTGGTGACACGAATCAAATGCCAGTATTTCCCCTCTATGTTACGTGCCAGTACAATATAGATTTCCACATCCAAACTGGATGCATTTATATATTATTGAAGTGGATCAAACAGGATTGCAGTGGGAATCCCTGAATTTAGCATCTCCAGATCAATATTTGATCTGGAGATGCAATATTGATATATCAATATTTGATCTGGAGATGCAATATTGATATATTTCTCTTACTATGCTCTTCAGGTGCCAATGAAGTTATGAAGGAGAAGGGGTTATTTTGACTACAGGAGTGTGATGCTCCCAAGAACTGAGTTAAGAGTTAAAATGAGATAGCAGTTTCTCTTGATACCAACCCAACCTATTCTGTCCCACTAGATTTCAGTGAAATGGGTTCCCAACTCTTGTCTTCATTTCCTGTTCTTCCCAGAAGAGCCATCTCGTGCCAAAAAGGGACATCCCACCATTTAGCAAAAACGTTGCAGACAGTAGGATCCAAAAGTGTCTTCTGAGCTCGCGGTGGCTGAGGTGCCGTCTGTTGGCAGCTGCTTGCTTCTTTACTTGGGCCATTTCCACACTAGCCTGTTATTGCGCGATGATTCCACTTTCAACATCCTCTGGAATCCTGGGGTTTTCAGTTTCGGGAAGGGCCAGCCGGCCCCTCCTGAAACTGCAAACCCCAGGATTCCAGAGGATATTGAAAGTGGAATCATCGTGCTATAACAGGCTAGTGCGGAAATTTGGTTAAATTACTGTCAATTGCCATTCTTTCTAAACAGAACACTCTTCTTATGCACGCAACAAATACACACAGAGGCAAATCATGCAAAATGTCTCCTTTGAGAGGAAGTTCCCCCCATGAAGAGGGGTATACTAGAGACCCAGAGGCAATCCTTATTACCATGAGCAAATGACTGAGGACAAACTGTAGAACATGTCTGAGGATAGTTATTGAAACCTATTTCCTTGTATCTACATATCTGTTGTCCAGCTTTCGTAAGATTTGCTGGAGCCACTCAAAAACAGCGTTAGAGTGATCTCAAGTGACATTCTGGACTACTGAGTTTCTGGGGTTGGACCCAGCCTTTGGCCCGTTTCTGGACTAGAAGGAATGTGCTTGTGCAATTAAACTAGGACTCTGAGAGGCTGCGAGAAAATACCAATGTCATTCCCCGTATTTGATATAGTCTATCATGTCAGGTTCCAGAGTTACTTGTGCATAGGTAGGAAGGAGAGACTCCTGATAGGAGAAGGAACTTCCAGGAAGGACACCATAAAACAGTAGGAGCAACAATTGTTGCTTCTTTAGTTATGATTTGCAGGTCCCTGTGCAAGTATGGAACTCATTCTCAATTGCAATGATGCTTGGCCCTCCACATTTGTGGGTTTCACTTTCACAGATTTTGATTATTTGCGAGTTTTCCCAACCCCTGCCTCATGTGCTTCTTTTCCGGGGGAACTTTCCCTCTCGGCTCCAATCAGACCATGCAGGCCTTCAAAAACCCACCTCTGGTCCTTCTCCTCCTCCTTTGCTAGCCACTGCCTGGCCAGCTAAGGACACACTGCATCCCAATTTGGTACCGCAAACCCTCTCCTGATGCCCCCCGCACACCCAAGGAGGGGGATGGGCAAGAGGAAGAGGGAGTATAGGGCCACTGTGATGAGCCACCCCATTTCCCTCTCCTTTCCCTGACCTGGGCCATTTCCACACTAGCCTGTTATAGCGCGATGATTCCACTTTCAACATCCTCTGGAATCCTGGGGGTTGCAGTTTCGGGAGGGGCAGGCCGGCCCCTCCCGAAACAGCAAACCCCAGGATTCCAGAGGATGTCGAAAGTGGAATCATCACTCTATAACAGGCAAATGCGGAAATGGCCCTGCTTTGGATCCTGGGTGCCCGCTCTCCTCACCATACCTCGGTCCTCTTCCCACAAACACACACATATTTTTTTATATTTTGATATTTGCATTTTCTTCACTTTTGCAAAGGTACTGTGCCCTTAGCCGTAGCAAATGCGGAGTGCCAACTGTACAATTCAACTTTGGTCAACGTCATCTGTTCCTTTGAGCACCCAGTTAGAACAACTAGTCAAGGACAGTTTTTAAAACATTCTGTTCTGTCTTAAAATATATCATTCTAGAGCCTTGGGAACTGGAGGAAAAAACCCTAAATGTCAACATCATAGGAATCCTACAGATCTTTCCAGGAATTTTCCTTGTGAAAGGTTGCATCTGGGGGGAAAAAAATACAAATCTGCTATATGAAAAGAATGTAAACGATCCCCATTTAGACACAACTGCAATGGATTTCCGGTGAAATATGCAATGGATTTCCAGTGCATAGCCCTGTGGTTTGTTTATTTGTTTATTTTTTATTATTTTATTTTATTTCATTTCATTGCACAATGGCAGCAACTATGACAAAAGCTGGAAGTGGTGACAGCAAGCTAGTGCCCATCAAAAAGTTAAACCTTTTCTCATATGATGCAAAAGTTGTTAAGCCCCCAGCCCTTTCGTCTGTGTGTCACCTGTGAACTTTCAAAAGAAATTGTCCTTAGGCCGCTTTCATTACTTTGCAAAAAGGCCAGAAACATACAGCTGTATTTGGCCCAGTGCTTGCAGCCATTTGGGTCTGTGGAAAGAAACGATGAAAACATGGACAGGATTATCTTTTTATTTAATGACCCAAAAGTTCACAAAATAGTTAACAGACCTGCAGGACTTTCTGTTTGGGGTTGTTGGTTAAGCAGAGGTCGCAAAGGAGAATATTTTTCAGAATGTGCAAGTGTAATTGTAGAATTAAAAGAAATCTTTTCCAGAGTTAGTACGTCATCCTATGATGGATTGTGAGTGATATGCTACAAATGTGCGCCAAGCTCTTAAAATTAGAAGGAAGAGAAGTGTGGAGGGATGTACACTCCAGTTTTCGGATTAAGAGATGGAACATTTTGGTTCTTTAGGGGGAAAAAAAAGTAAGAGATGACATCCTGCGTTTGGATACATAGCATAGCCAAACCAGGGGTTGCTTTATTTATTTGTGATCACTAACGCATGGACTTGCATACTTTAAAAACCAGAACTGTGTGAAGAATTCAGGATCTCCTCATGTCTCTAGAACACAGTTTAAAGACATTAAACCCAACTTTTTGCTATTATGTCAAACTGTTTCATTTATTGCAAAGTGAAGCTAGTCAGAATCCATGCTGAATACAAATACTAATAATAATAGTAGTAGTAGCAACTTAAAATTACAGTACTTTTCGGCCATTTCTGCACTGGACTGTTATAGCGCTATTGTTCCACTTGCAACATCCTATGGAATCCTGGGGTTTGCAGTTTCGGGAGGGGCCGGCTGGCCCCTCCCGAAACTGCAAACCCCAGGATTCCAAAGGATGTTGCAAGTGGAACAATCGCACTATAACAGTCCAGTGCGGAAATGGCCTTAGTTTTAAAAGTGCTTGAATCTTTATAACCGTCTAATGCCAGTTCTGTGAGACATGTTACAACGACTAGCTGGACAGACAAGTGATTTTCCCAGCAGCCCTTTGGGTGAGCTGGGATTTGAACCCAGATCTTTCTGGATCATATTCTAAGATTACAGCCCCTGGGGTGGATATACTTCGTAAGAATGCAATATATTGCATTTCAGTGTCCAGCAGGCATGGCAGTGTCTGGGACAAACATATGGCAGTTGACTGCTTAGCCTGACTTTTTGCTTTGTCGGATCTGTAAGAATACAGCTATTTCAGCCAGCGTCTCTCCTGCACCGGACACAGCAATTTTGGATACCTTTTTGGTGTCCGTGTTCTGGTTCTGTAACGAGAAAAACAAAACTGGCTTGGCTGTCTTACCTTTAATTTACACAGTATTAGTGAAAGGCTATTTGGATACGGATGAGTTTTAAGTTTTCTTTCTCCCTTTTGAATTGCATCTATAGGTTACACCATTCCCTGCCACTACCTTAAAAGTGTTACCATATCTGTGCTAGCTTTTTCCAATGAGATGAAATAGATTTCCGCACTAGGCTGTTATAGTGCTATTATTTCACTTTCAACCTCCTATGGAATCCTGGGGTTTGCAGTTTCGGGAGGGGCCAGGCGGCCCCTCCCGAAACTGCAAACCCCAGGATTCCAGAGGAGGTTGAAAGTGGAATAATAGCACTATAAAAGTCTAGTGCGGAAATGGCCAAAGTGTGAGGTGTGGGTAGAGAATCATGGTCACATAATACTATTTTATACTAAAGGCAAGAACACCAGTAATTATTCTGTAACAAAGGTGCTAGAATCGTTTTATACACTTTGGTTCATAGTGATAAAAAAAAAAGAAAATGACACAACATTTTTCCTGTGCAGCCTTACCATAGATTGCTGATCCAAAAATGGGGGGGAAAGTTTAAGAAAATTTTAAGATAAATAGTGTGGGAACAAAAAAGGTAAAATAATTCTCCTGTGAAAATGCAATGAAAAGGGTCGTCGTTCCCCAATAAATGTGATTGGAGTTATATTTAAATATCCTTAAGGCAAGCCAGCAAAGCATGAAGTGGTTCTGCAAAGTATATTTTTTTAAGCACAAGAACCGTCTTTTAATTTGTCAAAGGACGAGTGGGGCGAGTGTACAGATGAATTCTGCTTTATTCGCTTCCATTTCTGCACTGCACTGTTATAGTGCTATTATTCCACTTTCAGCATCCTGTGGAATTCTGGGGCTTGTAGTTTACTGAGGCCAAAGAGCTCTCTGGCTGAGAATTCTAAATGCCTCTCCCTAAACTGCAAATCCCAGGATTCCATAGGGTGTTGAAAGTGGAATAATAGCACTATAACCATATAGGGCGGAAATGGCGTGCAGCAAAACTCAACTAACACAGTAGGCTGGGGGGGAATGAGAGGCAATGAACAAACATTTTGTTGCTCAAAAGTTTTTCTAATTATGAGGATATAAAGGTGATCAGTCGTCTTTATGGTTTAATAACTTAATTGCATTTACAGTCTGGGTGTTTCACGTGTAACTCTTACCTCAAGAAAGCTTTTCGGTGGTGTCATTATTGTTGGTTTTAAAAATACCAGTTTCTTTGTGTTTTCCTCCCATTTCTAAGTATGCTTTTTTTTTTGGAACAAAGCTGTGAAAGAGCAAGGAGGAAAAATAATAATAACTCTAGGTTTGGTGATGATGCCAAACTTATTTCTGGTGCTTACTTCTCCACCTTTACTGACTCTTTCTTTCTTTCTTTCTTTCTTTCTTTCTTTCTTTCTTTCTTTCTTTCTGTTGGTGACAAAATCAAAAATACATGAAATGAGTCAAATGATGAAATAGTTTGTTTTTTTTAAGGTCTCAGTGTAGAAGGGTCTTAGCAAGACCAGGACCATTTCCGCACTGGACTGTTATAGCGCGATGATTCCACTTTCAACATCCTCTGGAATCCTGGGGTTTGCAGTTTTGGGAGGGGCCGGCCGGCCCCTCCCGGAACTGCAAACCCCAGGATTCCAGAGGAGGTTGAAAGTGGAATCATTCCACTATAACAGGCTAGTGCGGAAATGGCCAAAATGTATTCAAAAGAACACAAAGTTGCATGGGGGGAAACCAAGATGGAACGTGTAAGAATGGCTGTTATTAGTGTCAGATGTTAATTGTTGATTTTGGGAGGGGGGACAGCGGGGTTGTGGAGTGTGTGAGTTTGTGCTGTAAATATCTTTTGATGTGTGATAATGTAGCACTTGATTGAAGAAGATAAGAAAATATAAATCTATAGATATATGTGTGTGTGTGTGTGTGCGCGCGCGCAACCGAATAATGACAAAAGGAAATTCCGATGCTATTTTATCAGAAAAAAAAATGCACTTTTTCACCCTTGATGAAAAGCCACTGTTCACAACTATGCAATCTTTCCGTCTCTCTTTTCTCTCTCTCTCCAACCTCAACTGTCCAAACAATTTTCAATATTTAAAACACACACCGAGATACAAAAGGATTTTTTCTTTCTTTCTTTCTGTGCAAACAAAACACAAAAAGTTCTAAAAGCGGATTCAAGGTGAGAGTGCGACAGTGACTTTTCTCAAATTATAAGAGCTAACAAACAGGCAAAACAAAAGGAATTTTTTTTTCCTGTCAAGTGTTTTTCAGTGGAAGATAATGAGATTCAAAGTGCTTCTCTTTACGCTCTGTTTTATGTCTTTTTCAAGTTTCTGTTTTTTAAATATATATATATATATATTATATAATATATATATTATTTTGTACCATTCATTATTTTCTTTGTTCTCATTTTAATTTTTGGAAATTGTGTTTTGTTAAAAATATATATATATCTTTTGTAGGTATTGGGGATGTGAGAACTTGGGCAAAACTTGGCTTAATTTCAAATCTGATATTGCATGGCTGTTTTTGGATAGAAAGACATTTTACACTCTGTAAGATGCACTTTACAGCTTTCATTTTAAAAAAAAATTAAAAAGTCTACATCCGTTATATCTCCCTTTTAATGTTTTTTGCTGACTTTTTCCTGCTGTGGGCCTCCGACACAAGATAATCTATGCTGTTGGGTGCAATAGATTAAATAGGCATCTGGATTTGAAATCCTTTGCTTGTTCCCGTACATATATGAAGATACCTGTGCGTTTAAGGTGCTCCATTCACAAGAGGCCATTTCCGCACTAGCCTGTTATAGCGCGATGATTCCACTTTCAACCTCCTCTGGAATCCTGGGGTTTGCAGTATTGGGAGGGGCCGGCCGGCCCCTCCCGAAACTGCAAACCCCAGGATTCCAGAGGAGGTTGAAAGTGGAATCATCACGCTATAACAGGCTAGTGTGGAAATGGCCTCTGATGGAGTAGCAAGTTCCTTGTGCTCCACTTAAATAAAAGCCCTTTTGCCAGCACCCATGGAGCTCTGATTTATAACTGTATTTCAGTACAGTATTTCTCTGAATCCAGCCCACAGAGAGCCATGTGTGTGATATATGTTTGAGGGTGCATGTGGAGGTATACCCTCCACCTGTCTGGATTTGGCAGGGACAGTCACAGTTAATTCCTCTGCCTTCCCATTTTTTCAGCAGCTTTAAAAATGTCCCGGCGTCTCTCTCCTCCTTCCACCTCCACCCTTTGGCCCCTAGCAAAGCAAAGCTCTTATTGCCATCAAAGGTGCAACCTCCACGTACCTCTGCCAGTTCCCACCTGTCTGTTTCAAAATTCAAGCATCCACTGCACACTTCCATAGAATTCTTGGTGCTTTGTATCAAACCCAGTATTATTGGTAATTTGTCACTGCCATCACCACTGTCATCATCATTATCTCTGTCCATTATCCTGTTTTGCTGGATGCCTATTTTATTGTGAATTTTTCTCTGGGCTTTCTTCGGGTTCTCTTTGCTTCTTTCTTTTCTTTCCCTTCTTTTTGATACTGAGATGTCTGTTGGCTTCCTCTTTTTATGCATTTCTTAGGGGTCAATTTGGCTTCTGAACGAAATAGCCACAAAAATGGATGCGGTAGTTAAAGTAGAGGGAGGCAACCTTTTTAAATACAGTTTCCCCAGAGGAATTCGGAGAGGGACTGCATTCTCAATACGATGAGGTCAGAAGCAGTGGTAGATGTGTCCAGTCAGCCTAACACACTTGATTAAAGAGATTTTTTAGAAAATGAGCTCTCCCTGCCAAAGGCAGGCAGGAAGGGTCCCTCTCCTCTCACTTGCAGGTTAAAATCCAGAAGCAGCAGGTCCTTGTCTTTCAAAATGTTCTTTGCCTTCTTTGCTCCATTCTTAATATTTTAACTGAGGTCCCAAGGTCCAAACCTGAGAATACATTCAGAATCATAGAATCATAGGATCATAGAAATGTAGAATTGGAAGAGACCCCAGGGGCATCCAGTCCAACCCCCTGCCATGCAGGAACACCCTCAAAGCACTCCCGACAGATGGCCATCCAGCCTGTGCTTAAAAACCTCCAAAGGAGGAGACTCCACTACACTCCAAGGCAGCATATTCCACTGTCGGACAGCCCTGACTGTCAGGAAGTTCTTCCTGAGGTTCAGGTGGAATCTCCTTTCCTGCAACTTGAATCCATTGCTCCTTGTCCTGGTCTCTGGAGCAGCAGAAAACAAGCCCTCTGCTTCCTCTACATGGCATCCCTTCAAATATTTAAACATGGCTATCATGTCCCCTCTCAACCTTCTCTCCTGCAGACTAAACATACCCAGCTCTCTAAGCCTATCCTCATAGGGCTTCATGGCTTCCAGGCCCCTCACCTTTTTGGTCGCCCTCCTCTGGACTTGCTCCAGCTTGTCAATATCCTTCTTGAACTGGGGTGCCCGGAGCTGGACACAGGATTCAAGATGGGGTCTAACAAAAACAGAGTAGAGTGGTACCAGTACCTCCCTCGATCTAGACACCATACTCCTATTGATGCAGCTGAGAATTGCATTGGCTTTCTTGGCTGCCGCATCACACTGCTGACTCATGTTCAGCTTGTGGTCTATGAAGACTCCTAGATCCCTTTTTCCACGTACTGCTATCCAGAAGTATGAGTGGTAGTAGTAGATGCTCATGGGGTGTTCAGTCTGCCCTGGATTTTAGGTTTTAACTTTAAAGGTGCTATCTAGGGTGCTGAACTCTAACTTCAAAATAAATCTAGCTCTTGGATAGCCCCTTTAACATTCAGAGTAACATTTGGAGCAAATTCACCACCTGCTGATGTTGGAGCTCTTGGTCTCCACTGTGTGCTACAGCTAAACTCTGGGTCAAACATAGTACGTTTCCTATACTGAGTTAGGGCAATGGTCTATCTCAACCGGCATTGTCTACTCCAGCTGGCCTCAGGCGTTCTGAGTTCTTCTGAAGCACTGCAGTTTGAGTCTCTTTTATCAGAGATGCCAGAGATTGAACCTGGGATATTAACCCATACAAGGCGTGTCATGCAATAATGCCTGGAGCGCTTTAACCTTCAGTGGATGCTGATTTTACTGGACATTTGCATTAGATCCCATGCATTGCTTCAGCTGACGCTGTCAGAAAGATAAAGCATCCCGACTCATCGGCCCTTTCTGCAACCCAAACCAAGGCTGTACTTGTGGCACATGACTTTAAGAGTCACGCTATGCCATTAACCGTGATGGGTGTTTTTCTTCACTCCTCTTGCCTCCGTTATGTTGAGCAGTTTAAGTCCAGTGCTCCCAGTCCAATCCTTGCTGCTCTTTATAATGCCCCCTGCTTCCCCTTCGGCCCCACTACAGGGCGAGTTCCCCAGAAAGAAATATGTAACGGACTGTGCTCCAGTTAGCAATTTGCGACTCCAGCCTTAAGGAAGAGCCAGAGTTTATTTTATTTTTGGTAGCTGCTTTCGGTGTGAATGAAGGAAGCCCCAGGGCACTTTTGACCTAAACCTTTTACCCCTCCAATTAATAAAATATCTTTCATCTTCCATTTTTCACGGCAGGAAGGTGCTCACTGCAAAGTATTCTTCTCTCTGGGATTCAAGCTTCAACTCTGTAGATACATACCTAGAACTAAGGCTATTTCTGCACTAGCCTGTTATAGCGCGATGATTCCACTTTCAACATCCTCTGGGATCCTGGGGTTTGCAATTTCCGGAGAGGCCGGCCAGCAGAAATGCCTAGTGCAGAAATGGCCTGAATCATGCCACTGCATAAGTTGCACCATTTGAATTTAAAAACACACAGGCCATTTCTGCATTACACTCTTATAGTGCGATGATTCCACTTTCAACATCCTCTGGAATCCTGGGGTTTGAAGTTTCAGGAGGAGCCGGCTGGCCCCTCCCGAAACTGCAAACCCCAGGATTCCAGAGGAGGTTGAAAGTGGAATCATCGCGCTACAACAGGCTAGTGCGGAAATATGTTCCAATGAAATCAACAGGACTTACATTTGAGCAGACAGGCCTAGGACTGCCACTTGCAAAACATCCTGTACAAGTACAAATTAACGACAGGAAAGTAATGACAAGCCACTTATAATCTATGTCCGAAAAAAGTTCCATATACTTTTCCCCTGTGCTACCCTCCATTTCTGGAGATGCTTCTTGGAAATTTGGGGAAGCAGGAGGAGCTGCTAGGATCCCTCCAACATGTATTTGTTAACATTTACTGAGAGCATCTCTGTTGTTGCTGACCAGCTAACCAAGTGCCCATCCGTTACTTTTTTGGTATTCACAAGACTCAATGCTCTGTATCATTGCTGTTTCCTGAATTATACAGCAAGGAGATATAGAACTAGCTTGAGGCTAAATGCACCCAGAAATGATCATGACAAACTATACAACTGTGCCGTAAAGCAAGATAGACCACGCTTTGGCATATAACTTGGGTCTTCTGAATTGGCAAAGAGTCCATGATATCTTATTCCTCTACAATTCTGTTAAATGACAGTCCATCTATCAACTAATCACTCATTCACTTTTTCTTTATTGCTTGACAAGAACATTGCCAAACAGTGTACATATAAATCCATAAGAATTACATCCACTAATATATCAAAACCTGTCTATTGATCAATCTGGTATTGATAAAATGATAAATCTGTTATTCCCATCACGTCTAAAGGTTTCCAATAATCTAAATGACTGTATGCAGATTATTATATTCCTTCAGAGAACTGGTAATTCTTCCTTGGTTTCTTTGTACCTTTCTTCCTTGTAGAACTGCGTCACATTCTTAGGTCATTTCCACACTGGACTGTTATAGCGTAATGATTCCACTTGCAACATCCTATGGAATCCTGGGGTTTGCAGTTTCGGGAGGGGCCGGCCGGCCCCTCCCGAAACTGCAAACCCCAGGATTCCATAGGATGTTGCAAGTGGAATCATCACGCTATAACAGTCCAGTGTGGAAATGGCCTTAGGTTTGTCTTTTTATTTACACAACTATGTGATTTTCCTGTTGTCTTGTTGTTTCCTCTGATTCATGGAGTCCTTTGGACATGGCACTGTCATGTCTTTAAAGGCTGGTATGGAATCCCCAATGTCTTATAGCACAAACTTGTACATATTTGCTCAGAAGCAAGTCCCAGTGAAGTCAACAGAGATTAATTCCAGGTTAGTGTATATAGAGAGAGCCCATGTGCCATAGTGGTTTGGGTGTTGCACGAGTACTTTGGAGACCAGGTTTCAAATCCCCACTACAGCCCTGGTGTGACCTGGGGCAAGTCACACCCCCAATAACAAGTTTGTCTTAAAATCACCATAAGCCAGAAACAAGTGGAAGGCACATAGAAGCAAAGTGTGTATAGGATTGTAGAGGACTCACAACCTAACTAGCTTATAGTTAATTCTTATGAATTTCTTGCATTTGTTTCTGTTATTCTTAATTTGTTATTTGTTGTATTTTTCCATATGCTTGGTTTGTAATAAAACAAATAGATTAGTAAAGAATCATAGAATCATAGAGTTGGAAGAGACCCCAGGGGCCATCCACTCCAACCCCCTGCCATGCAGGAACACCCTCAAAGCACTCCAGACAGATGGCCATCCAGTCTCTGCTTAAAAACCTCCAAGGAAGGAGACTCCACCACACTCCCGGGCAGCACATTCCACTGCCGGACAGCCCTGACTGTCAGGAAGTTCTTCCTGAGGTTCAGGTGGACTCTCCTTTCCTGCAGCTTGAATCCATTGCTCCTTGTCCTGGTCTCTGGAGCAGCAGAAAACAAGCCCCCTCCTTCCTCTACATGACATCCCTTCAAATATTTAAACATGGCTATCATGTCCCCTCTTAACCTTCTCCTCTGCTGTAGAGCCTGCCCTCTGCAATGACTTATTGGTCTAAATGATTTATTTAATTAAAGAAAGTAGGCAACACCAAGCAAAATGTAGACATCCTATTTAATAGACAGTCATTAAAAGCAGCTTAGGTATAAATATGCTAGGGCAACAAAGAGACATACGGTGTCACCAGAAGATATTATTATATTTAATAACAGCTGCACGGTTAACATATGCGCAATATTGGAAAGAAAAGAAATATATTGATATTGAAGAATGGAAGTTAAAAGTTTTAGATATGGTAGAGACAGAAAAGATAACATTTTCTTTGAAAAATAAACCTGTTCAGAACTTTGAAAGGGAATGGAGAGTAGTTCTTGTCTGGATAAAGATTCGAAGGTGGAAGAAATGGAAAAGAAACAACGTAATCGCTTTCCTTTTTGTTAAGCAGAAATTATGCATATAGGAACATATGTGATGAAAATAACCAGATTCAACTGGAAAAGAAGAATAAGTGGGGAGGGGGGATTTTATTTTTTTTATTTTCAAACTAAATTTTCAATAAAAATATTTTTTTTAAAAAAAAGCAGCTTAGGTAATTAAGATTATGATCGCATGCAAACTTTCTTGTTGCTATGTGCCTTCAAGTCATTTATCATGGAGTTTGCTTGGCAATATTTCGTCAGCCTTCCTCTGAGGCTTAGAGAGTGTAACTTGCTCAAGGCCACCTAGTGTGTTTCCATGGCCAAAAATATGTTTTGCATTCTGGCCCCGGAGATTGGCTTACAACCCATATTTGGTGCAGCCTACAACCTATTTTGTGTGCGTGCGCCTACAAGTCGCCTGCCAATTTATGATGACCCCATGAATTCCATAGGGTCGACAAGATATACTCAGAGGTTGTTTTGCCAGCTCCTTCCTCCGAAATGCAGCCAACAGCATCTGGTATTTGTTGGTAGTCTCCCATCCAAGTAGTAACTAAGGCTGACCCTGCTTAGCTTCCAAGATCAAGTGGGACCTGGTATCTTTAGGGTACTTAGGCCCTCATGCCTGACACTTAGGCCATTTCCGCACTAGACTGTTATAGTGCTATGATTCCACTTTCAACATCCTATGGAATCCTGGGGTTTGCAGTTCAGTGAGCTGCCTTGAGATCCCTGAACTGCAAACCCCAGGATTCCATAGGATGTTGAAAGTGGAATCATAGCGCTATAACAGTCTAGTGCAGAAATGTATTTACTACTGTGTGCCTCCAAGCCATTTTTCTGACTTATGGTGACCCTAAGGTGACTCTATCACGGGGTTTTCTGGGGCTGTGTGTGTGACACACCCAAAGTCACCCAATGGGTTTCCATAGCTGAGCAGGGAATCGAACCCTCGTCTCCAAGGTCATGCTCCAGCGCTCAAACAACTTCACCATTCTGGCTCTTCCTGACTCTACAGTTTGCTTAGTGTGTTGAATTTTTCTTTCTTTCCATATATGTGTGGATGTGTGTATTTGGTAAAGGCAGTCCCTGGAAACTTCAGGTGAATCCAGGAAAGCACGTTTACAACCAATGTTACAAATCATAACATTTCCACACCACCCTCAATGCTTTGTCCAAACCTATGGGAAATTTTCCCCTATCTTGGGTCATACGGGTGTTCCTGATAACAACATGAGAAGCTACATTATACACAGATTGCTTGCAGTGCCCATGCATAATAAAATAGTATGCTAAGGTGGTAAAATGATGGACTGTGCCATTGGGAGAATTATATTTTTAATGGAGGGAATATTGCACCTGCAACCTGCTGTCTAAAACAAACCTATCTGGTACCTAAAGAGGTACAGTCCAGAATTCTGCCCCCTTAGTATGTATAATGTAGAAGTCAACTCTGGATAAAGATGTCCTCATTTGATTGATTGATTTGATGTGATTCCTACTTCACCTTTCTTTCAAAACTGGATCTCAAGGCAGCTCACCAAAAAAACCCAGATAACAGATTTTTAAAAATAGAACTAATACACTTCTCGTTCTCCAGGAAACTTCCTAAGCTATTAGTAGGGTCATACAGCAGCCTTCTGACAGTACAGAAAGTTGCCATTTAAATGAATCTTTAAAAAAAAAAAAAGATTCTGTCTCTTTTGTGGAAATGATAGTTGTTTGCTTGGTTCCAGTTCATGTCAACCAGTATTTTCCAATGCAATTCAAAGAACCATGGGTTTCCCACGAGACGATAAGTAATGGCAGGCAATTTCGTGCCTGTTGCAGCTTTTCAACTGCTCGCTATCCTCCTCCAGAATGCAATGGTGTGGGGCGTGTCTGTATCTTTAAGGGAACGCTGGCCATTTCCACACTAGACTGTTATAGCGCTATTATTCCACTTGCAACATCCTATGGAATCCTGGGGTTTGCAGTTTCGGGAGGGGCCGGGAAATTTTATTCTAAAACAATGCCTTTTCCAAGGTCTAATCCATTCTCAACAACCACCCGTCCATCTGCTTCTACATCCATTGAATGCCAGTTGTGTTAAGCCAACTTTTGGGCCAGGAGTTTCCCACATCCCAATGTTTTGTATCTACCTCATTATGATTTTTTTCAGTTCCGTGTGCTTTTTGTGTGGCGTAAAATATTGGAGATGACCTGTAGATAAAATATATATATATATATATAAAATATATATATACAAATATATATTTTTGCTTTGCAATAAAACTCAAAGCTATAACACAGAAATATTCATCAGATGTCATAACCTTTATTGTTGTGGTGCCCTATTTCATTGTGAAAACCTATCTGAACCTGTTTTTGTTCCACCCCTGCTTTCCTAAACACTGTAGAGACAATATTCTTGTTTTTGTCTTCACTCTGTCAGTATTGTTCCTCTGTCAAAATGATAATTGCATTTTTGGGTTGTTGGATAGACATCAGAATCCTCAGATTTGTATGGGAGGAGTGGAGGGAAAGTGGAGTGTAATGTTGAAATCAAAAAGGTGCTTTATTTGCAACAGGAATTTTAAAAGTGTGACGCTGAAAAAGAGTTACTTTGGTGGTTGTGATCATTCATACGAATGTCCTGGACCATATAAGCAGCCCCGTCAAAATCCAGTGAAATTTCCAAAGTGCAAAGCTGTATTTCTGCTACCTTTCATGGCTCATTGTGCTGCTAAACTAGAGGCTTGTTATGTTATCAAGTGGGACTTGCTTCCAAGGAATTTTGCTTACTTATTGGAGGATGGAACAGGGTACGACTGCAGGTTCAAAAGGATCAGGACATGATGTGGTGTAGACCTCCTGGGATTCTACCAGAAAGGAATGTTTGTGAAGCAGTGTAAGCCTCATTCACCATGAATGAAAAAAAAAAGTGGGGAGGGAAAACATCAGGGGAAAAGGTAAAACAGAGCCTTCTTCCCTAATATTTACACTTCATTTGGACAGGGGTGGGTTGCAGGGGTGTTGTGCATCTCTCGTCTGCATCCTGAAGTGATGCAGTCTAAGAAAGTCTGTCCGAAACCACTTGGAAGTAGGTTCCACTAAAAACTAAAGTGGGGGTATTAATTAGCTTTCATTCAGCTGTTGTCATTAACATCATTGTTAGAAGGTGCAAATCAAAAACTGCCAGGGGTCGTCCGTCGGGTATGCTAAGAGGGGGAAAGCTTTGGTAGCCATAAGGGAACCCCTTATGGCCACTGTCTTTTGTGTGATGATTATTGTGTACTTCCTGCTCAGACACAAATGTAGAGGCGGGCAGATTTCAAGGAGTGGGTCTTAGGTGCCATACATGCTGTCTCTCGGAGAACCCAAATATCCTCTAAAGCAGTGATGCACACAATCTACTCCGCCATGTGTTTTGGACACCAACTCCCAGAAATCCAGCTGCCTTCGCCAATGATCAGTGATTTGGGGAGCTGAAGTCCAAAACACCTGGAAGAGTTTGGAAAACACTGCCCTAAAAGAACCTTGAGGAAGGCGAATGTGTCCATTATTCATATGAGAAAGTGAGGATGTGAAAACATTGGTCATGGTTAGCTCAAAAGCTTACTCCTTGAATGAAGTGTGGTTTGAACCACTGGAAATACCAGTTATATCCATCCATCTTTGAATCTGTAAAGGGCTTTACAACTTTCCACTGTCTTTGCAAGCACGACAACCCTTGCAAAGGAAGTTGCTGTTACTGAAGCTAAAAGTGACCATTTCCGCACCAGGGACTTATAGTGTGATGATTCCACTTTCAGCATCCTATGGAATCCTGGGGTTTGCAGTTTGGGGAGGGGCCGGCCGGCCCCTCCCCAAACTGCAAACCCCAGGATTCCACAGGATGCTGAAAGTGGAATCATCACACTATAAGTCCCCGGTGCGGAAATGGCCAGTGACTTGCCCCCTAACCGCCACTTGAAGCGTCCACAGCAGAAGTTGGTGTCCAAGGTTCAACCCAGTCAATAATCATTGATTTGAAGAAAGGAAGAAGTTAGTCAAGCATGAGTAGACTGTAGGGTTTATATAAGAGAACTGTTGCAATGGTACTAAGTATTCCTTAAAATATACACCACGACTGCATCATTTTAGATTCCGTTTTTGGGCACCTTTAAAACAGCTTAAATAATTCCCGTTGGGTTTATGCAGCCTCCCTGTGCAGGATTGCAGCCATGGTGCCTAAAAGTATATTAAGCGCTTTTTAATAAACGGTTAAGAAAACATACACACACACACACATACACACACACACACACTGGTTTGTCCCCAAAGTGGCTTACAATCTTAAAATAATTATTTGCAACTTATGCAATGGTTCAAAGTAGACAGATTGTCTTTTTTCCCGTGTTTTTTGATCTGGTGTCTGTGCAAATCCTCACTTGGTTCATTATTGTTGCTTATTCTTAGATGTTGAAATTTTGTTTCCCTGTCAGGGTGTTATTTTTGTCTTTAAAACAGAATGAAATGTGGAAATCATTTACATTTATGGGGTGTTATCTGTTGCAGGTTGGGAGTGGATTTGAAGCGAGGACTAAAGGCTTCTTGTAATGATGACAAAAGATGTGTTTTTTCCAAGGACTTGTGCTTGACTTGCAAGGGTTTTGTCACTCCACCAAACTTTAGGAGGATATTTTTGTGTGTTAACATGGGGTTTCCTCAAATAACCAAAACAAAAACACACTCTCAACCAAACCAACCCATCCTTCCCTCTGTGTATTCATATTTCATTCATCTGTTTCCATCATCTGACTGTTATGATCCTAGTTTATTCTTCCAAGATAGTTTGATCCGGTTCCAGCCCGAAGAAACTGTGAAGACTCCATGCAGGTTGAAACAGCCAGTTTAGGAGGGGAAAAAGATTCAGGACTTGGAGACAATGGCATGGGCTGCCTCATTTTAGGCTATAAGGTGGACATTAGAGATCATATGAATGCATATATAAAAAGTACAATGAAAGTTGAGAACAAAGATAGTTTTCCCCCGATAACCTAATTTTCTACATGCGGAGACAACAGCCATTTCCGCACTAGCCTGTTATAGCGCGATGATTCCACTTTCAACCTCCTCTGGAATCCTGGGGTTTGCAGTTTCGGGAGGGGCCAGCCGGCCCCTCCCGAAACTGCAAACCCCAGGATTCCAGAGGAGGTTGAAAGTGGAATCATCGCGCTATAACAGGCTAGTGCGGAAATGGCCAATATAGAGAAGATGTTCAAATAATGAAGCCTCCATCTGCTGTCTGAAGTGGTCCAGTCTAGCAAAACGTACACGAGAGTGCAGATTGTGTAACACGGCTTTTGGAAATGTATTCCAGCACACCTTTTGATCTACAGTTCCGTGTTCCAGCTTGCTCGCAGCATCACCCCACTGTGGCAAGCTATACTTCTGGCACGCAGAAATGCTATTATATTTCTTCTGCCGCCATATCCTAATACCTGAAGCCAAATGTACACATCAGTCCCAAAGGGAGATTCTAGGAAGAACTCAAACTTCTGTAAGCTTAGACCAGGCAAGACCTAAATAGTGCCTGTCTGGACGGATACTTCATGGCTGACAAACTAGTGATTTGTTTTAACAACTTTATTTCACATTACCCTGCAATAACAGATTTTAAAAAGCAACATGTTCTGCTTAGAACTATTTGAAGTCTTTAGATTATAATTTAGGCTAAGACTCCTGTAGAATATTTTTATTGTGTTCTGTTATGACAATGATACCCATGACAGCTGGTACTCATTGTGAAAAACTGCCCACTTTTAATCTTGAAATAGTTCCACATGCCTCAGCCAGTTGCACAAAAGTCAGCTTGCAATCCTACACCCTCTTAGCTGGAAGAAAGAGCCATTGAACTCAACAGGTGATCAGTAGGAAAGTCTGTTTTTTTTCTGAATAGAGTTTTAGAAGATTGCACAGTTAATCTCTTACCCAGATTGGTACTGATGATCATAACCTTTAATATTTACATGAATGCTGCACAGATTCTCCACCTTTACACTAGCAAAATGGTGTGGATTCCAGATTTGCTTTCCAGTGCTTATGGTCCAAATAATAATTTCTGTTATAAAACACTTGAATTTTTTTTTCTTAATCAAACACCTGGCATGCATTAAAGACTTTTGGAACTGATATGCAAAATCCAGGATTTACCCAGTGGCATCCAAGCATTCTACTAAAAAGTGTTGCACTGCAGGGCTTAGGACTCAGACTTCAGCCTGGTGGGATCCCTGAGTGGGTGACCTTTTCCCCAAAGCTTGATTCTTCTGATAGAAGCAAAATACTATGGTCGAACTTATTTATTCATTTCATTTCCAATCGGAAATCCTTCTTTCCTAAAATCATGCATAACCATGGCACCTTCTCACTTTTAGGAATGTTGTGGGCCTTTGTTGCGACAATCGGAAAGGCTGCAAACATGCTTGTAAAATTGCCATATTTTTACTAAGCATTCTGGACTGATCTTTTGCCATTCATGAAGGAGAATGTTGTGCCACAAAATCATGCACAAAACATTTCCAAAGCTGTTGGTTGTTCAAGGTTGGCGCATGAACTATTTCTATCGTGAAAACAGGAGTTCCCATTTGTCTTAATGCAAAGCCTGATCTACTTGGGGCTCATCGACCAGATCCAAAGACGGTTTGTTGACTATGACGATGCAGAAGATAAAACAGCGAACAAACTTTGCAGCAATATTCTTTCTGCTGTAGGGACCTCCAGATTATGACATACATGCCCGAAAGTTCTCAAATTTCCTCCAGATGCTTGTACACACCTTGCCCTGGGATGACAGCTGAGGTGGAGCAGCAAGGCTAGAGATTTTACACTTCTAGAAGCACTCAGAATATCTAAACAAAGCAGCCACAGCAAAATACCTTCCCCTCTCCCATGGTTGGGATAGAGGGGAAGATAGGATGAAAGCCCAGTGAAGTTCCCAACTGCCTTGTCTCTGGAACACAGCATTCTGGGTGAAAAGTTCAGCAGACCAGTCCTTTTGCTATGCTCTGCCTGATCATAGAATCATAGAGTTGGAAGAAACCACAGGGGCCATCCAGTCCAACCCCCTGCTATGCAGGAACCCAATCAAAGCATTCTCAATAGATGGCCATCCAGCTTCTGCTTAAAAACCTCCAAAGAAGGAGACTCCACCACACTCCAAGGTAGCATATTCCACTGCCGGACAGCTCTGACCATCAGAATGTTCTTCCTGAGGTTCAAGTGGAATCTCCTTTCCTGCAGCTTGAACCCATTGCTCCTTGTCCTATATCTTTGACATCTCTACATGCAACGATATAATCTTTTTGTGCCTGGGACAGCCTATACCATGACATCCAGAAACAGTTTATGCACTCATCTTTCTTCATGACCCTTTCCTCCACATGTGGAATTACCACGGTACCTATTCCTGAACTGTGTGGACCAGCTGCCAGTTGCAGTTAGACACTGGGACTTTTGGTGTAACAGATTTCCTCACTGCAGTGCTCAATGTGTGACCACCACAGTTATGAAGTCAAAAAGAAGAAATATTACTTTGCTATTTAAAGGAGTCAAGAGGGAAATTCATCCACTTACGTAGTCCTTTTGTTGGCCTTGCTAGGACAGCCCTACAGTTGAGTAGATTGGAGAGGTCCCCTCCGAAAATAGATTTGGGGAGAGGGTAGGAAGATGTCAGAAGAAAGAGTTATGTGCTCACTGCTGGCCTGCTGCCTTGAGGGGCAGTGGAAAATATTGTTCAACTGCTACTACTAACGAAAGAAGGAATTGCTCTTCCAGATGGTTTTGTGCATGGAATGGGAACAGGGGCCATCTTGATCTTCACCGCAGCTGACAAAAACAGCTTGAGCCATTCCTGGCTACTGACTAGGCAGCTGCAGGCGATGTAGTCAGGATTTAGATCTAGGCGCTCAGAATCACAGAACATTAAGGGAATGAAATTCCCACGCAGTCCAGTTTTCTGCTATGCAAGAATACACTGCTAAAGCATTCCTCAGAGATGACCATCCAGCCTTTGCTTAAGGACTTCCAAAGAAGAAGAATCCACACCACCTTATCTCAAACAGCTCTTCAGCCAAGAGGTTCTTATTAATGGCTATTTGCGCACTACACTCTTATAGCGCGATTATTCCATTTTCAACATCCTATGGATTCCTGGGGTTTGCAGTTTCGGCCCCTCCTGAAACTGCAAACCCCAGGATTCCATAGGATGTTGAAAGTGGAATAATCGTGCTATAAGGGTGTAGTGCGGAAATGGCCATGTTTAGGTGGGATCTCTTTTCTTGTAATTTGCATCCATTGGTTTGTGTTCCACTTGCTCTGTCTTCGATGTGACATCCCTTTAGATATTTAAAGATACACTCCATCTTCTACATGACCTCTCAGTCTTGTCTTCTCCAAGCTAAACCCCCAAACTGTTCCCCATGGATACTTGCTTTCCAGAGATTTTACCATCGTGTTCACCCTTTTCAGGATACATGCAGGAAAAGTCTCAGGGTGTCTTGAAATACTTCATAGTCCTTCTCAGTGTGTGTGCATGGAGATCAGTCGACTGCATCGGTGGCTGGTATTACCCTCTTGTTTAAGGAGAATCACAGCCCAGGGACTTGGTGGTTCACCAGTTCAGAGAAATAGTGCAGAAATTCCAGGATTTGTGGTTCCAGTCCTGCCAGCTTTTAATGCCAGTTTTAGGGTACGAGACTTTTCGTACACCTTTTCTTCATGGGCAGATTTCTCCAAATTGGAATATAAGGAGACCAAGAATGTTTTTTCTTCTGCTCCTCATCCACGCAGGGTGTAGAAATCTTATCTGCATGGTCATGGGCACGTGCCCATAGTGAACAAGCAATAGACAAGGCCAATTCCATTCCAGCAATTTTACAGTTACTTTTTTCCTTGTCTTGAATTGGAATGTCTTTAAAAAAAAGTAGGAGAAAAAAATCGTATTTGATATTTAGCCTGTCATTTTCAGTGACATTATTGTGGACAATCCATTCTTTCTTTGTGCTTCTGTCTTTTCTGCTTACAAAACGGAACAATAGGTGACTCGCCCACAGAATTTATTTATTTGCACTTGTTTTATTAAGAGAAGTGTATCCTGCCTTTCAAATAAATAAAATGCAGAGCAGCTTTGATAACTCTGAAAGTCAACATAATTTTAAAAAAACAGCAAGGGGAAAAAACCTAAAAAGTGAACAGAGTCCACCAAAGATTATCCCCAAATAAATTAGTTGGTTGTACAGATTAAAAAATAAATAAATAAAAATAAATAAGGTACAGATAATAAAAATAAAGTACAGATAATACAGAATAAAAGCAGATAGACTTCAGTATAAAATATTTCCTAGTAGATGAAATGGTCAGGGAAAATATAAAAAAGGTGTTCACATCAAAAGGATGGCAGCGCATGCATTAAACCAGTTTCCACCACAGGGCAGCGCTACCACAAGCAGCCTCTGCCCCAGACCATTGGCCATTTCTTTCACCAGCCATTCCTGAGGAATGAAGTGACACAGTTTTGGGTATTCTAGAGTGGAGGAAGGCATCCTGATTTCAAATCAATAAGGGCTTTAAAGGACATCATCAGGCATTTGAATTGTGCCCCCCAAAAAAAAATCCTGCCACAAACTTTGTGGAAAGCAAACAGAATTTCATTCAGAATACCAGAAATTGCATTTGTACCTTTTATATTTTTAATTTTTTATTTTTATTTTTATTTATTTTTATTTTTTTGTGCAAGCCATCTTCTATGTGGGCTTCTGCTTTGAAGTGTCTATTCAAGGCATCTTTCCATGGGGCAGAAAAATGAGTAACTAAGGCACTTTTAAGTATAATGCAGTTATACAGACAAATTTGCTGAACCATTTTGCTGTCCTGTGTTGGTCCAGCTAAAGTTGCTAGATAGCTTTCAAAGAAAAGCCCCACCTATAACACATTGCTGTAATCAAAGTTAGAAGTTGCCAGAATGTTAGCTGTAACCAGTTGGCGTGGAGGAAGGATTCGGTTTAGTTTTGTACCATCTCGCAAAACTCTTTAAAGGTTCATGGCCAATGTTACACTTTGCACGGTTCCACATCCCATTAAACTCTGATCCCTCTACCACAACTATATAGCTGCTTGCATACTTGTGGCATTAATACTGACTCCATCAGTGTATTGGATTGAAACCCATGAAAGCTCATGCTAAAATGAGAACCACTGGGTCTGAGAGCATGATGCATTTAGAAGGATAATTCTTTTTTTTTCGAGGAGGCTTTTAGCATGATGCATTTTTCTCCTTGCTTTTGAGAGAATACTTTTTTTCCCCTTGAACACTTAAAAATCCTTTATTGAAAAAAGCCAGTGATTTAAGAATATATTTGCATTGGAAAGCAAATTATAAATGCACACACCCTCAGGAACAGTTCACTACAAATTAGATTTTTCATCTTAAGTCCTAAACTCTCTCCCCCCGGACAACTTCTTCCTCCTCCTTTTTTCTCTCTTCGTTTTCCTTGAATCTCTTTGTCAACTCACTTCTTTTTCCTTTTTTCAGCAAGCGCTTCCTGAACCGTCCACCCCTAAAGATCCCTGACCCAGAACATTTCCGCACGACATTCTTATAGTGCGATGATTCCACTTTCAACCTCCTATGGAATCCTGGGGTTTGCAGTTCCAGGAGGGGCCGTCCGGCCCCTCCCAGAACTGCAAACCCCAGGATTCCATAGGAGGTTGAAAGTGGAATCATCGCGCTATAAGAGTGTCATGCGGAAATGGCCCCAGTCTTTGGTAATGGATTGTCAATTGTAGTCCTAACATCTTTGCTCCCCCTTGACCCATCTGCTTGTAAATGCATTTTTTAATAATTTCCTTTTCCTCGTCACAGTGCTCTAAACAACACACAACATACTGTTAGTGGATTAAATTGTGGGATTTGGGTTATCAGCATCCTCAGAGGAAGGCACCGTCTATACCATCCTGTCTACATGGTCACCACTAAATAAAACATGACCAGGTTTTATTTCATTGGAGAAAAGTTTAAACTGGTCAACAGCAAATTGTGTCTAGATCTATTCTAGACTAATGCAATTTGAGGGCTGGATGTGGGACAAGATGTTGATCCTGATCCACAATAAAACAGTGCTCTTCTTCCTGAGAGGATACCCCCCCCTCCACGCATAAACATACGTGGCTTACAAAATGGTGCTTAACTATTTTCAAGGAATCTGGTGGAATGGCAAAGCCCTTGACTCAAACAACACATGTGACCACGTCCTCATGTATATCCAACTTTTACATTTCCGTAAGTGTTCAAAGTTTAAAAACTTAAAAAAAAAAGAAAAAAACCGTTAAAAACAAAATTATATGCTTTTTATTAAGGCAAAACAATGTGCTTGTGAATTTGTGATATTGCTGTTATTTTGTAAATGTTTAAGAAAAATGTATTTAAAGTTGGATAGCCATTCTGTGCTGGGTTTTTATCTCCGACTGGTGCATACACTCAAAACATCAGGGACCTACTGTACATAAAAAAGAAAACAGCTACAATCTACAGTTACTGTAAACCTATATACACACCTTTACTGTAATGGAAAACCTTGCACTGTAATGGTTATTGTTTAAAAAAAAATCTCTTGTCAGAAATGATTTTGTATCTTTGATTATTATATATCTGAAATTTTAACGTATTTGTATACTTGCCATGATAAATGGGGGAAAGCATTTGACACAATCGATTTTCCTTTGTCCAATCTGATGCATGCATTACTTTATGATGTGGGTGGGTGGGAGATGGTTGAAGTGGATTATTTCAATTTTAAAAGGTGACCCAAATCATCAGCTGTATTTTAAAAAAAAAAGCCAATATGCTGGTTCCAGCGACGCTACATCTGAAGAAGAAAAAAAAAATCAGTAGTAAAGACGTGTTACCCTCGAAACTCCCTGTCCATGTGCTGTTATCTAGCCACATTTCCCTGCAATCCATCATGGGTAGGTAGGACACTTAAGACAATAAGAGATCTTTGAAGTCACACACAACCACAAATTGATTTCCTTTGTCTTCCCAACCCAGTTTTGATTTTGAACAAAATGGACTTGGAATCAACACGATGTCACGGTTCTTCCTGCTTTTCAATGCCAATACACTCTGCGTCCAGACATCCTGTTCTGAAGCAAAGAGAATTTTTGACGTGGAGCCAATTTCGAGACAATTCTTTATTTTTTATTTTTTTTCCCCCTTCTCCCTTGCTCCTACTGTGGTTTAGGATTTTTTCTTTTTCTTATGGCCTTTCCCATTTGGTGGAAGATTTCCCTTCCTTGGCCTGCTTCCCTCCTTCCTCATGTCATTCCATCTTTTTTACAAAAGAGAAAAAATATATATATACAAACAAAGGAACAAATACTCTTTTTCTTTCTCTCTCTCTCTCTCTTTCTCTTTCTCTCTCTTCTCTCTAGGATGTGTAATGTTGTGTTGTCCGGATTCTGTATAAAAACAAAAAAAAATATATGTATATGATGATGTATCTGATATTTGGCAGCCTCTGGCTGCAACTTTAACCAATATAATTAACAAAGAAATGCATAATGTTGGTGTTTTAAAAAGTTTTAAAAAACATAGTTAAGATGTTTGTGTAAAATTGCATGGTTTAAAATGTACTTAGTGCATTGAGAAATGTTGTTGAGTTCCTCGGTGAAGGATGGTTTGCTTTTTTGATTCTAATGGTGATTGGTTTGTTGACCAGAGTATTCCCCTATACTGTACGTCTTGCTTTATTTCACATCTTCCCTCCCCCATTTCTTTAGTTTCGTTTCCCTCAAGACCTAGCATAGCGTTATCTATTGATATATGTAATACCGTTCCTTAAAACCAGGTTGTGGAAACGTTTCATCTGGGGAAAAAAAAAGATGTTTGCGTCATGGTTTGCATTCCGTTCCATCTTTTCTTTCTGCTGCAAAGATTCAAGTCTGAAGCAACTAGCTGCTTTCATAAACTCCCTTAAATCATGGTGGGAATATAAGGCTGGAAATTTTGAGAGAATATCACAGCATTTTTTAAACCAGAAGGGACACTGGAGGTCATCTAATCCAAGCCCCTGTGTAGTGCAGGAACTAATCCCTAACAGATTGCTTAGATCAGTGGTTCCCAAATTTTGGTCCTCCAAATATTTTGGACTTAGCTCCCAGAATTCTTGACTGCCGGCCAAGCACACTAAAGTTTCTAGGAATTGATGTCCAAAACATCTGGTGGACCAAAGTTTGGGAACCACTGGCTTAAATACATCCAGGAAAGGACAACACAGAACCACCAGAGGCCATCTGCTCCACGGTCCATCTGCTCTTTCCGGTTGGAGACTTCACCTCATGTTTAACCAACATCTATTTCCTTCCAAGTTCCGCCTG
Source organism: Ctenosaura bakeri (assembly GCA_948474755.1). Taxonomy (NCBI): domain Eukaryota; kingdom Metazoa; phylum Chordata; class Lepidosauria; order Squamata; family Iguanidae; genus Ctenosaura; species Ctenosaura bakeri. Next base: position 85,183 of record CAOLHI010000090.1, on the reverse strand, counting down.
TGGGTTTTAAATCCTGTCCTGTGGAGCTGCGGAGAACAAATCTGCTCCATCTTCTGTGTGAAAGCCCTTTGGGTATTTGAGGAGTTATCATGGCCATTTCCGCACTACACTCTTATAGCGCGATTATTCCACTTTCAACATCCTATGGAATCCTGGGGTTTGCAGTTTTGGGAGGGACCGATTGGCCCCTCCCAAAACTGCAAACCCCAGGATTCCATAGGATGTTGAAAGTGGAATAATCCCGCTATAAGAGTGTAGTGCAGAAATGGCCCATGTCTCTCCTGTAGCTTTCATTTCTCCAAATTAAATATAGCAAGCCCTTCCAACCCTTCCCCAGTACTCGTAGGACCTAGTTTCTGGACCCCTTAACATTCAGGTTGCCCTCTTCCAAATTGCCTCTAATGTCAACTTCTTTTGTGCAAATGGGATGTGCAAAACTGAACGTGGTTCTTGTGTATCCCCAGTGTCAAAAAGAGTCAGATTCTTAACAATTTGGGGACAATGTTTCTGCTAATGTGACCTAGGCCATTTCCACACTGGACTGTCATAGTGCTATTATTCCATTTTCGACATCCTATGGAATCCTGGGTTTGCAGTTTAAGCCAGGATTCCATAGGATGTCGAAAATGGAATAATAGCACTATGACAGTCCAGTGCGGAAATAGCCCTAATGTTAACTTATTGTGGGTGGGTGACCTATTTACATAACTGTTGTCTATCCAAAGCAGTTTACCATTTTGTTGTTGTTGTTGTTGTTATTTATTTATTTGTATCCTGCCTCTCCATATGGATCAAGGCGGCGAACAACTTATAAATAGCATGTATTTCAAAACATTTCTATACATGCCTCCAACAAGCTGGGTACTCATTTTACCGACCTGCGAAAGGATGGAAGGCTAAGTCAACCTCGGAGCCGGGCAGGATCGAACTCACAACCTTGTGGTTTGCAGTACTGGCATTTAACCACTGCGCCACCAGGGGTCCTTTAAAAGCAAAACCCCATTGATTATTTGAAAATACAGTAACACATTTTAGGAGCAATACCAGCAAGGAGTAGTCTAAAAATCAAATCAGCAGTGGTTCCAATTTTGGTCCTCCCAACATTTTGCACTTGAGCTCCCAGAATTCCCAACAATCGGACAAGCTAGCCAGGGCTTCTGGGAGTTGAAGTCCAAAACACATGAGAGCCCAAGGTCTGGGAACCACAGCACTAGATAATTCAAAATGTCCCCAAGTCTTGCATAAACAATAAAACATTCAGCATCTGTTCAGTTTCTCTGCAAAGGGATTTCTGTAGTGAAGATAATTCTGCTGTTCACTTTATGATCCACCTAATCTGATGTGCCCTGGGGGATAAACTTACATTAAAGTAGGTTCATAAGGACCATATATCGATTGTCCTAATATCGGGGCGGGGGCAAGTTCAGCAGGTGCAGGGGCTGCTTTTTCTGCCCCGGCACCTTCCTCGGGCTGCACTCTTGTGTGCTGTCGAGTCATTTCTGACTTTTCTTGGCAAAATTTGTTCAGAGGGGGTTTGCCTTCCTCCGAGGCTGAGAGAGTGTGATTTGCCCAAGATCATCCAGTCGGTCTTCGTGGCCAAGCAGGAATTCGAACTCTGATCTCCCAGAATCCAAGTCCAGGGCTCAAACCACTGTGCTGCATCGGCTCTCATAGGGCTGCACAGTCTGTCCAAAAAGAAATGGAGGAGGGGAATGGTAGTGAACAAATGTCTGCTTCCAGTTTTGAGAACAGTTTCTTTAAAAAATAATAATAAAATAGTATAATAAGAGCTGCAGCCTATTTAAAGGATGAATTGCCATTCCTGGGGACCTTTGACACTGTAAAGTTATAGCACTATGATTCCACTTTAACTACCATTCCATCATGTGGAATCCTGGGATTTGTAGCTTCGGGAGGTATTTAGAATTCTCAGCCAGAGAGCAAGAATCTCTCATCAAACTACAAACCCCGGGATGCCAGGGGATGCAGCCATGTTTCTTAATCATAGAGCAACAACTGGATAGTGTGGAACTGCCCTTGGATACTTTCACTCCATTTTTGTTTCAGGGGATTCAGGGGCTACAGAAACAACTTTGTGAGGTTGCACTTTCCTACCCTTGTCCTGACAGTATCTCATAGCTACAGAAACGATCCTTTTTTTGATTTCTAGTGACAATACTGAGGATTTGCACAGCTTATGCACAATTTGTGCATTTGCACAGCTTTGCACAATTAGGTCCCCCATCCTTCTCTAAATTCCCCCAACCACAGTCCTTGGGCTGCAAAGGTGACATTGGGACTGCACATGAGCATATTGGCATAAATTAGTTTATTTTTCAGATGTCTTTTGGGACATCTGGACATTTCAGGTCGTGGGTCGTTCCCTTGGTCGGTACCTAAGCTCTGGCTCAGGGCACTGGACATTAACATCTTATTCCAGGGCCTGGAGATCTCAGAATCTGTGCCCAAAAAGGTAACCTCTTTGATACATGTGCATGAATGTGTGCGCACGTACACTTTCTGGATGTGTGAGGATAGCCAAGAGGGCTCCAGTCTTCCTGTGAAAGCAGCAGCAATGTATCAAACCTTAAACATTGGCCATTTCTGCACTAGAGTGTTATAGCGCTATTATTCCACTTGCAACCTCCTATGGAATCCTGGGGTTTGCAGTTTCGGGAGGGGCCAGCTGGCCCCTCCCGAAACTGCAAACCCCAGGATTCCATAGAAGGTTGCAAGGAGAATAATAACGCTATAACACTCTAGTGTGGAAATGGCCATAGATGTGTATCTCTGGAAGACACGGTGCCTTGACTCCTCTAAACAGCACTGGAGTGAGTCTGGATTCATTCTGGACTATCCATTCGTCCTTGGCTGGTCTAAAGTCCAGTTCAGAAACCTACCTAGCCAGTTAAAAAGTATTTTCAGGATCATTTGGAACCCGTGTGAATGGATTCTGCACCAAATTATAAAACTGTCTGTATTTAAACCATGGATGTATCCAAATTTTAAATATATCCATTACAGTCTTCTGTCCCTCGCGTTTAAACTAGTACTACTTCTTCCTCCTTCTCCTCTTCTACCTTTTCCCCAATCCGCTTTCAAGTGTCAAGTCAGCTTCCAAAAGTTACCGAGCTTAGTTATTTTACTGGTCTTTCCTGAAGAATTATCCACAATTTAAATCAAAGTACAGTTTGAAATATATCTTAAGAAAATTACTTGATGGCCAATTGTTTTCCAAAAGTAGTATTTTTATTGTCAAAGCAAGCATAGCCAGATTTAACAGTTTTGATATGTTTTATGGGTTTGGCCTTAGAGAAACCTTTTCTTTTCTTTAAATTATCACTTTGTCCTGAAGTTCTTGCCACAAGAATGCTTTCCTGAATCAACAACATATTTTCAATGGATGCAGTGAGGGAAATTCCAAATTTTTCAAACTCTGAGCCTTGTCTGAAAACTCAGATTATTTTTGAAGCTATTCTATTTAGTTTCCATTTGCTTAAAGAATATATTTTTCACCATTCAATAAAAAATATTTTTCAGGGATGCCTATAGATAGAAGACTAAGGCCATTTCCGCACTAGCCTGTTATAGTGCGATGATTCCACTTTCAACATCCTCTGGAATCCTGGAGTTTGCAGTTTCGGGAGGGGCCTTCTGGCCCCTCCCGAAACTGCAAACCCCAGGATTCCAGAGGATGTTGAAAGTGGAATCATCGTGCTATAACAGGCTAGTGCAGAAATGACCAGAGAAATTAAAGGAAAAAGGCTCAGAAGCAGCTGGGCATTTTGTGCTACTGTCAGATTCAGTTTAGACACAAAATCTTTGCTCTCTTTACCTTTCATGCGAATCAGTGTGTAAAAACTATTCTGGTATCAAAAGGCAGGGTCTGTATGTGCTGAGAAAGAATTTATCTCTTTGTAAAGGGATAGGCAACTTATAGCTTTCCGGATGTCGTTAGACTGCAATCTGATGCCATCTAGAGGGCTGAAACTTGCCCACCCTTCCTCTACGGAGAGGGTCAAGGGATCACTTTTCAGGTGCCCAAATTCTCCCTAGGATGCATTAGACATCCAAATGCAACAAAGAACTCAAATCCAAAAGAGGATTTTAATCCATTTTACTGTAGTTCCACCTTTTACATGTTTCTGGCACTGTACAGGGCTTGGAGAGAGGTTTGTCTGACCACCAAAACAATCCTGGAAGACTCCAGAAGCAAAAAGATTTTTTCCCACAGTCTCTAAATTTTCAGGACACAGGGTCAGGGGTGTTCTGAGATGATTTTGTGGGCTACAAAATCAGCATTGGTGGCTACGTACAGCTTTGCTTGCTGAAGCCTACAGCATGGCTGCAAACCAGAAAGCTGCAGAATAGGGAGACAGACCCCTTTGCAAATGCAATCTGGATCCGTTGCAAAAACATCCCTTTGCAGAGATGGCCTTCCATCCTTTTACAAATGCAAACTTGAAGTGGTATGTCCCACCCTTCCATCATGATCATGCAAAGGCTTATTATACATAAATTTTGTTTCCACTTTGGCCTTCTCTCCAGGCAATCGACCTCATGCAGGAACAGGTAGACAGTTCCTTTTATAGGCATTCATAGGCCATTTCCGCACCAGACTGTTATAGCGCTATCATTCCACTTTCAACCTCCTATGGAATCCTGGGGTTTGCGGTTCAGGGAGGGGCCACCGGCCCCTCCCTGAACTGCAAACCCCAGGATTCCATAGGAGGTTGAAAGTGGAATGATAACGCTATAACAGTCTAGTGCAGAAATGACCTGAGTGGTCACAGGTGAATTCACTGCATAGTAATGAGATTCTTTGGGTCCAAGAAGCTGCACCAGTATATAAAAATATGAGGATAGTCGTGCTGGAGCAAACCTGTTCCCATTTAGTCCCTATATCAAAGTCCCTATATCCAGACTCACTCCAGTGCTGTTTAGAGGACTCAAGGCACCGTGTCTTCCAGAGATACACATCTATGGCCATTTCCACACTAGAGTGTTATAGCACGATCATTCCACTTTCAACATCCTAAGGAATCTTGGGGTTTGCTGTTTCAAGAGGGGCCATGCAGCCCCTCCCGAAACTGCAAACCCCAGGATTCCAAAGGATGTTGAAAGTGGAATGATTGCACTATAACACTGTAGTGCAGAAATGGCCAGAGAGAGGAATATAGGATCACTATGCTGACTTACCTGCTTTCCCTGACCTGAGTTGAACTCTGGGCTTCTGTTCTCCCCACTATCCCCCCCCACACACACACATTTTGATTTTTGCAATTTTTCCATTTTTGTGTTTTCCACAACCTTAGTAAATGTGGAAGACTGTATCATTCTTTCACAGGAAACTTCAGGAGAAAGTGACTCTGCTCACCCAAAAATCACAAGCCAAAATTGAGGTATGTTGTGATTCCCATGTGAGAAATGGAAATGTGTACTGGGACTACAATTCACCGTGTCCTAGGAATGATATGGAATCAATACATTTAATGAATAAGGATAACACCTGACTTCTACCTAGCATGTTTACAGTACCAAAGTTGCTACCTGTAATAAGACAGTAATCCTTAAACAAGCTTTTTAAAATAGCCTAATATTATCTCTTCTCAGTTTCAGATTTTTGTGGTTGTCCGGAGGGATTAATTGCTCTAAGGCAGAGTTCGGAATCCGGTGACCCTTCATGTGTTGTTGGCCTGCAACTCCCAGAAGTCCTAGCCGGCATAGCCGATGGTGAGGAACGCTAGAGTTTGCAGTCCAACAACATCTCAAGGCCAGCATGGTTCTTATTTCTGCTCTAAAGCCCCCTAAAACAAGTGGGGAATATGCAGGACTCCAGACATCGTGGAACTTCCATCATCCTTCACCACTGGCCAGATTGGCTGGAGCTGATGGAAGATGAAGGCAGGTGTCATCTGGAAGGCCATGTGTTCCCAGCTTTGGCCTTGTGGGATTTCCCCACTCACAGCCCACGCTGCCCGCTACATAAGCTCTTGCAAAATTAAAGGAGCAAGGCCGTTTCCGCACTGCACTGTAATAGTGCTATGATTCCACTTTCAACATCCTGTGACATTCTGGGGTTTGTAGTTTACTGAGGCCAAAGAGCTCTTTGGTTGAGAATTCTAAATGCCCCTCCCTAAACTGCAAACCCCAGGATTCCATAGGAGGTTGAAAGTGCAATCATAGCGCTACAACAGTCCAGTGCGGAAATGGCCCAAGAGTCAGCTGTCACTCTGAATGGGAAAGAGTTGAGTGCCATTGCCATTGTCCTCCATCATCTTCTTTGAAAATAGGACATAAACAAGGTATAACATTAAATAATAGCGCACATCTTGGAATGTTTGCAGAATAGATTCCAATGTGGAAAAAAAAAATAGATGCAGGAGATATAAGGGGTGTGATGTTGAAAGAAAGCATGCAGATAACTTTAAGGGGGACTGTGGACTTGGATCCCCCAACTCCAAGGCTGAAGGGAGGCACTTTTGACTAAATCACAGGCCTATACCTGCACACCTTCAGAGCATCAGAGCAACCTGCAATGAATTGCATGAAAGTGTCATCATCTCCTCACTAACCAGCCTGGGACTTCAGGCTAGCCTTTATGTTTGGAAAATATGTGAAGTGTAGAGAGTTCTTCCACTACAACTCCCACAACCCCCCACGAATGGCCAGGGTGGCTGAGGGATTCTGGGACCTATGATGCAAAACTGATTTTTTTTCCCCCCAAGCATTGGAATGTATTGCCTGGATCTAATTAGGGGCATTGCTGTTCAGTGAGTGATTCTGAAAGCCTTCATCATAATAAAAACCATCCCTGTCTACAAGCTGGTCTACAGGTTGACTTGATTTCTATTAGCTTTCAGGCCATTTCTGCACTAGCCTGTTATAGCGCAATGATTCCACTTTCAACATCCTCTGGAATCCTGGGGTTTGCAGTTTCTGGAGGGGCCTTTGAGGCCCCTCCCTAAACTGCAAACCCCAGGATTCCATAGGATGTTGAACGTGTTGAAAGTGGAATAATAGCACTGTAACAGTCTAGTGCGGATAGTAAAGCTAAGAGGTTCCTGGAATGAAATCAGAAATCAAGTGAACCATACTTCTACCTGCATACTTATTTTATTTATAAAAATATTTATATCCCACCTTATAGCTAAAGCTCTCAGGGTAGCATATAATAAAAGAAATTTAGAACTGTTGGAAACAAAAACAATAATTTTAAAACACTATATTACTCATTAATTAATTAATTATTAAAAGATTTATTGTTGTTAACTGTTGCCAAGTTGATTTAGACCCCATGAATTAGAGACTTCTAAGTCACCCTGTCCTCAGCAGCCCTGCTCACGTCTTGAAGATTCAGAGGCACATCTTCTTTGACCGAGTCTATCCATCTGTAAAAATATTTATACCCTGCCCTATATCAAAGATTTTAGGATGGCTTCCTAAAGGAATGTTGGTGTTGTGTGCCTTCGAGTCATTTCTGACTTATGGTGACCCTAAGGCGAATGTATCATGGGGTTTTCTGGGACTGAGAGTATGTGACATGCCCAGTGGGTTTCCATGGCCAGGCAGAGAATCAAACCCTGGTTCGTACTCCAAGGCTCTGGTGGCGCAGTGGTTAAATGCTGGTACTGCAGCCACAACGCTGTGAGTTCAATCCTGCAGGGCTCCAGGTTGACTCAGCCTTCAATCTTTCCGTAAGTCAGTAAAATCCAGCTTGTTGGGGGCAATTAGCTAACATACATTGTAAACCACTTAGGGAGTGCTTAGCACCCATAAGCAGTATAGAAATGTAAGTGCTATTGCTCAAACCACTATACCGCAAAGGAATTTATCACGTAAGACAATTTAGAACCAGTTAAAACGATTTAAAATAATGCAAGCCACAATACAAATAGGATATATCACTTAGGCTCCAAATGCTTTAATAAAAAGCCACCTACTGACCTGGTATCAGAATGACCCCAGTGTTGGCACCCATCAGGCCTCTGATCCATGACTGGGGGTGCCACAGCAAAGAAGGCCCTGAAGAGAGGGCTTAATCAGTTGTAACTTCTTACAACCTGTGGGGAGGAAGGATGCCTACCACCCCTGGTCCTGCTTTAACCCCCCACTCATCCACCCACTGCACATAGAAAAGCAACAGGCGAACTAACCACTCTGCTTTGCCTGTCATTTAAACATGTGGATAGATAGATAAATTAAATGTGTATCTTCAGAAATATCATGACTTAGGCCATTTCCGCACTACACTCTTATAGCGCGATTATTCCACTTTCAACATCCTATGGAATCCTGGGGTTTGCAGTTTTGGGAGGGGCCAGCCGGCCCCTCCCGAAACTGCAAACCCCAGGATTCCATGGGATATTGAAAGTGGAATAATCACACTATAAGAGTGTAGTGCGGAAATGGCCTTTGTTGGACCATACAAGCTTGAGAATTTTATTTTATTGAACAGGTATACTCATCAGAGACGCTTGTTATAAATCAGGAATTTGTTGGTACATAAGCCCAGGATGAGGTCTCATCCATACATAGTCCTGGTAGGGTTTAGCATAAACATTGCTCAGCATACCTGTAACCCCAATCCGAAAAGTGTTATTTGCAAATAAGAACAATTGGGTCTGATCTAGAGTAAATTATATTCTAGAAAATATCTGTGTTAGTCTTTATCAGTGTACAAAGGGGTTTTGTAGCATCTTTGGGACTCACCGAGAAAAAGAAGTTTGCAGCATAACCTTCCATAGACTCAGTCGCGTCAGACAAAGTAGACTATTATTGATGGAAGCATATGCTACAGACTTCGTTCTCTCAGCCTCAAAGGCACAAGAAAAGTCCAGATAAAATTAACCAGGATTGCTTCCCAATGAGGGCACATCCAGACTGGTTGAAAAGTCCGAGATTTTGTTCCTGTTCTTTCCAGTTTTATACTGGGTTAAAATAAACCAATCTAGGGAACTGGTATAAAAAGTCTCTGATTGTACCAGGAGTGACAGAAAATATTCTGGCCTAAATGAAAGCTGTATGGATCTCCAAAATAAAATTGGAAAGGACAGAAAATCTGATACTGAGTGTAAATATGCCCTGAAATTGGTGGGATGAGCCAGTTGTGATTTTACTGAAGTCCTATTGACATCAAAGGAAAATAAGCATAACTTAGGCCATTTCCGCACTAGCCTGTTATAGCACGATGATTCCACTTTCAACATCCTCTGGAATCCTGGGCTTTGCAGTTTCGGGAGGGGCCAGCCGGCCCCTCCCGAAACTGCAAAGCCCAGGATTCCAGAGGATGTTGAAAGTGGAATCATCGCGCTATAACAGGCTAGTGCGGAAATGGCCTTAGTCTGTCTCTAACTCTTGTCTTTCAGTGGAACTTTAGGAACCACCTAAACTCCATAGAATATGATTCTTTTTTCCTTCCAACTTTTTTTTTTTTGAAATATCCACGTGTTTATGTGGCTTTCGCTTCTTGCTTCAGACTTGAATTTGTCCATAACTGCCTCTTTCCCTGTTCCATGTGCATGTTTGTTTTTTTAAAATTGATTTCTGTGCAAATTTTCTCTGCTGCTGAAACTAATGTCTTTTTTATTTAAGAAAAAAACTTATTAATTGTCGCTGTCCTCAGCATAATAGTCATTAGGTTTTGGTTTTTCTGGTTTTTCTTCACCAAGCTGTTTTCAATGAAAGTCAGTGGCTGTCTTCCCTTGGACACTAATGAATGTATATATTGTTAAGTGCAGAATACACAGGAGAGTGGTTGAGTTAAGGATCAGAGGGGGTTTTGTAAAGCCTGTTTATTTTTTTAAAATGAGTTGGAGCATTTAATATTTTTACCACCATTTACGTGGTTTTGGGGAACCCAGATTATGTCAAGATCTCATGCCAAAACAAGCCAAAATTTGTTTGAGTTGAGCGTCTTTCTTCCACAAACCATATTTTAAATGATACTTTAACTGTCATTTTAAATGTTTTATTGAAACATGTACTGATGAAAAGAAACAAACAAAAAAACACAAAAAAACATAAAATGTCATCTTGACAAAAGATTTATACATGACTCAGAAAGTATTTATTTCAATTTTGTACCTTTCCATTTTAATACATTATACTGTATTGACTCAACTGAGATAATATAAACAGTTCATTTTAATAATATTTTTGCGTTGGGCTGATTATTTTTCTCCACCGGGTTCTTCGCACGGATGGTGAGAAGTTTTATGAGCTTCAACCAGAAAAAAAAAATCCCAAAAGGTAAGAGATAAAAATATTAGATACTGAGTACAATCCTGGGGTCTGCTCACATTGCACAGTTATAGCCCTATGAGTCCTCTTTAACTGCATGGCTCCATCCTATGGAGTCCTGGATTTGTACTTATAGAATCATAGAATCATAGAATCATAGAAATGTAGAGTTGGAAGAGACCCCAGGGACCATCCAGTCCAACCCCCTGCCATGCAGGAACACCTTCAAAGCACTCCCAACAGATGGCCATCCAGCCTCTGCTTAAAAGCCTCCAAGGAAGGAGATTCCACTACTCTCCGAGGCAACATATTCCACTGCCAGACAGCCCTGACCATCAGGAAGTTCTTCCTGAGGTTCAGGTGGAATCTCCTTTCCTGCAGCTTGAATCCATTGCTCCTTGTCCTGGTCTCTGGAGCAGCAGAGAACAAGCCCTCTCCCTCCTCTACATGACACCCCTTCAGATATTTAAACATGGCTATTATGTCCCCTCTTAACCTTCTCTTCTGCAGACTAAACATACCCAGCTCTCTAAGTCTGTCCTCATAGGGCTTCATGGCTTCCAGGACCCTCACCATTTTGGTCGCCCTCCTCTGGACTTGCTCCGGCTTGACCATGTCCTTCTTGAATTGGGGTGCCCAGAACTGGACACAGGATTCAAGACGAGGTCTAACCAAAGCAGAGTAGAGTGGTACCATTACCTCCCTCAATCTAGACACCATACTCCTATTGATGCAGCTGAGAATTGCATTGGCTTTCTTGGCTGCCGCATTCTACTTTAATGAGGAACTTAGAGTTCGCTGCTAGAGAACTTTAGTACTGCAATCCAGAGGGAGAGAAAACAGTCTCAACAGGGAGAAGTGTAAGGTACTGCACTTGGGCAGAAAAAAATGAAATGCACAGATATAAGATGGGTGACACCTGGCTAGAGCACAATACATGCGAAAGAGATCTAGGAACCTGAGTCTGCAGTATGAGCAGCAGTTTAAAAAGCCAATGTGATTCTGGGCTGCATCACTAGGAGTATAGTGTCTAGTGCCACTCTATTCTGCTTTGGTTAGACCTCATCTGGAATACTATGTCCAGTTCTGGGCACCTCAATTCAAGAAGGATATTGACAGTCTGGAACCTATCCAGAAGAATGAGCAAAATGGTAAAAAGCCTGGAAACCATGAAGCCCTTTTGTTACCCTGTATGTTGGGGGGTCCTGGGAGGGGTGCCCAAATTACCAAATAAAAACACAAACTGGGGGAATTTAGCTGGAGCACTCTCTTAGCTAAGCAAGAGGCAGGGTAACTTAAGCAAGGATCTTTAACCCTATGTATACAGCGGCGGGTCAGAGAGCAGCTGGACAAGGTTTTCACAGTAACAAACAGTATTTTATTAAATACAAGAAGCACGAAAGACAAGACATAAACTAACTAACTGGGAAATAGAAACGGAGAGTTGTTCGGGAAAGGCAATACGACACCTGGTCTCATAGTCCGGGGGAGAAGCGGGATTCTGGGGAAGAAGGCTCAGAGTGGTTAGCTGAGGGGAGTTTCCTTAGACGACTGGCAGGAAGGCAGGATGGAAGTCCAAAGTAGTCCGAAGACCGTTTGAAAATGAGGGGTTTTTACAGGGGAGTTTGTGTCTACCGGCTATGGCACGCCAGGTGAAAACAAAGGAAATCTAGAGCTGGACAAAGGATTTGGAAAGGTCAAGTTTAGCATGATGAGCTTAACACTCAACGATAATAGTTTGGTCAACGGACTGGCTCGGCGGAGAGCCGTGCAGCTATTGTGAGGTTTGCAGTTGGAAGTTCCCTGAAGCTATGAGCAAGGCTTGAGTTGCTGGCCTCAGTGGGGTCTGGAATGTAAAACCATTAGCGGCCGTGACCTGTCCGTGCTTGTCCGGAGAACCTCGCAAACACGTGGAGTGGGGTGGCTGGAAAAGGTCAAGCTAAGGCCAAATTGTTTGATATCAAAATGATATCTGGGATCTTCACCAACAGTGCCATAGCTGGAGTAACACTCCAAGGAGCAGATTAACCTTAATATGTTTAGCCTGGGGAAGAGAAGGTTAAGAGGTGACATGATAGCTATGCTTAAATATTTGCCAGGATGTCATATGGAGGATGGAGCAAGTCTGTTTTCTGCTCCTCCAGAGATTAGGACACGGAGCAATGGCTTTAAACTTCGGGAAAAGAGATTCCATCGAAACATTAGGAAGAACTTCCTGAAAGTAAGAGCCATTCGACAATGGAATGTGCTGCCTGGAGTGTGGTGGAGTCTCCTGCTTGGAAGGCTTTTAAACAAAGGCTTGATGGCTATCTGTCAGTAGTGCTTTGATACTTGCATGGCAGAAAGGGGTTGTGGTCTGTTCCAATTCTATGATTCTATGAATTTCTACAACAGAGTTCTGTGTACCAACCACAAACCCCTGGATTCTATAGGATGATGCCATTGCAGTTAAAGTGGAGTCAAACTGCTACACCTGTGCAGTGTAAGTGTACCCTAAATACATTTGAGAAACAGCATGGTGTAGTGGTTTGAGCTTTGGAGTACAACTGGAGACTAGGGCTTAAATCCCCATTCAGCCATGTGGAAACACACTGGGTGACCTTGGGTATGTCACACCATCTCAGCCTCAAAGGAAGGCAAAGGCAAACCTCCTCTAAACATATCTTTCCAAGAAAACCTTGTAATAGGTTCACTTTAGGATTGTCATAAGTCAGAAGTAACTTGAAGGCACATAATAAGAAAACACATTTAGTGAAATAAGGGACAGGCTTCTGCCCATTTGATGGTTCTGTAGAAGAGGAAATTTCAACCAATGATTCTTGCTAAGCAAGCAACACCTGCTTACATGGCAAGGAATTTCCATCTTTTTACAAACACGTGAAAGGGACAGGAGCCCTGTCCTTCATTTCGCCTGGCAACCTTAAATGCATTTCAAAAACTCAAGTGAGATATGGACTTAATTTAGTCACTGGAATGTCTCACGTGCCATAAATGTTGCATAAATTACCATTGGCACTTTGGTCAGGTACTGATTCTTCAGGCTAGACAAATCTGTCACTCTCCTTTTCACCATCATATTTTAAACCGTATATGATTCCCACTGACTTTATGAAGAGATTGACAAGTTCTTATCAAAAAATAAACCAGAGTTTGGGACCACTTGCACAGGGCAATGAACCAAACAAAGTCCAGAAATAACCACACTGGATGAATTCAGTAGAGGCAGATATTCCTGGCATGGAGAGGACCAGGCTGTACCTGCCAAGTAGCTATTAAGGTGAGGAACCCATCAGGAAAAGAGGTGAGAATTCTAATCTAGCACCTCAAACAGCATTGAAGGCACAGAAATTCAAAGCCTGACATTAAACTAGATTCAAAATTCAGCACTCAAAGCTTTCTGATTTCCAGATGTTAAATGTACTTTTTGTTGCATTTATGAAGAAATGTGTGGATTTGGAACTTTATCAAAAGATGAACAAGGTGGGATTCTCACCCGTGTCCTCTTCTTATATCTAAGGAATACCCAAAATGAGGGAGGGGACACTGGTGAGTGTTTTTCCTATTGTGGTTCCATCTGGTTATCTCTCCAAGGCTTTTTCATGCTGTTGAGCTCACCGTGCTGAGTTCAAACAAATTGAACTCAGGTCCATTCTGAAGCCATCTGACCTTCTAGAGACAAGGACATGTCAGACCAGAGTAATCTGTTCGCCAGATGAGATTCCAGAGACTGCTGCATGTAGAAATGGGGAAAATCTTGTCCTTCTCAGTTCCTTCTCCATTGAAAAATGTTAAACTTCAGATTCTTTTCACGCTGAACCTAAAGTCTGTGAATCAGGGGAAATTCTTCAAATGTGACATGAAATGACACTCTGCCTCATTTGCACCAGACCAATTCAGTGAGAACCATTATTCCCAATATGATGGGGATTATGGTGTTCCTGTCTGCCTTAAAAATGAAGAAACTTCTGGGGAGGGGAGGAGGTGGCACCTCTAGACAGCAGCCATTTCTGCACTAGACTGTTACAGCGCTATGATTCCACTTTCAACCTCCTATGGAATCCTGGGGTTTGTAGTTTCGGGAGGGGCCAGCCGGCCCCTCCCGAAACTGCAAACCCCAGGATTCCATAGGAGGTTGAAAGTGGAATCATAGCGCTGTAACAGTCTAGTGCGGAAATGGCCAGCGGTGTGGCTACAGGGAGGGGATGACGGCTTTGCTTCCTCAAACCACCACCACCCCATGAAATTTTCCTTCAGTCTCCAAATTTCCAACATTGTGATAACAGAAAACTGCAGTTCAGCATTTAGCAATACAACTTAGGCATTCAAAAGAAAGGGACTGGCCAAGTGGCCAAAGCACTATGAGTACAGCAAACATAGGTGTTCTAGGTGTGAATGATTTTCAGTGTTTCAATCTGTGCAAGGCTTGAAATTTGAGGGACAGAAGGCCTTCATTCTGTCCCCCTCCCTACAGTACACCCCTACTAGTTCACTGCTAACATGATGGAATACATAGAGATTCAAAGACAAACTTTTAAAAGTTCAGCAGTCAGTGTCCAGGGCCTAGATAGATGAATCTGTCCATTTTAGTTCCTCTCACATTCAGATTCCAGCCCACCTTAAAATTAAGTTCTTTCTATCTTGAGTTATATTCATGTCCTTCTTGGAGCTTCCCATACAGACATAGCTGGACTAATATACCGCTTTGGTCTTGGCTGGCAAGTCCCTTCTCAGGAACTTACAGCTATAAAGAAATTTGCAAATGTTGGTAAATTCTTATTTAAAAAAAAATGTAGGAAATTATCCGATCTTATGTCCTGGAAGTCACGCCCTACAAGAAGCAGCTTAGGGAGCCATGAGTGTTTAACCTGGAGAAGGGAAGGGTAAGAGGCAACATGATAGCTATGTTTAAATATTTTAAGGGATTTCATATGGAGGATGGCGCAAGCCTGTTTTCTGCTGCTCCAGACACTAGGACATGGAACAATGGCTTCAAACTTCAGGAAAAGAGATTCCATCTATACTTCCTGATGGTAAGAGCAGTTCAACCATGGAATATGCTGCCCCAAAGTGTGGTGGAGTCACCCTCTTAGGAGATTTTAAACAGATGTTGAATGGCCATTTGTTGGAAATGTTTTGATGGTGTCTTCCTGCATGAGAGGAAGTTGGATTGATCGCCCTTGTGATCTCCTCCAACTCCATGATTCTCTGATTCTATCCCACATCCAAGTCTGCATTCAGTCTTAGGCCCTTTCTGCACAAGGGGGATACATCACTGTAGTGTCGTTGCGTCATGAATACATCTGCATGTTAAACCGGTTTGACATTGTTCTGTAGTAGTTCATTCCGCATGTGTTCAGCTCTTAGCATGGTTCACATTGTTTTCAAACCGGTGTAATATAAAAACAGAAAAACTCTGATGCAAACCAACCACAGCGGTGCCGCTGTGTTTTTTCCTACATGCGGAAGTGTTACATCAAGTCACACCACAGAGATGGGTGTTGTCAGTGGTGGGAGAGTGGAGGAAGAAGGGAGATAGGAGGTCCAGGAGGACTGATGATGAGGAAGCTACAAATGATTTTCTCCACTTTGCTTTGATGGAAACTGGAGGGCATGCAGATAGGAATCGGGGTAAGTCGGGGTAAAACACCGCTCATAAAACGCGGTGAAACGCTCCTCCACTCTAGTGCGGAAATGGCGTTAGTATGAGCATGACTTTTGTTGCATGTGAAGATCCAATATTTCCTCTTTGGACTGGCAGCTGTGGGGAAAAGCTTTTCTTCCCTACCTCCTGCCTGGCAGTTTTCCTGGACATTTTCTAGGAGGGAATTTGGGCAACTTTGGCAGGGCTGGAGGCACTAGCTTCGGGCCACACCAGGCCCAAAAGAAGCAGAAAAGGCCACAAAATGCCAAAAATTAACCCAGAAGTGACCAGGTATACAGTTCTAGGAGGGGGGTGTCATAACACCCTCTGGAGTCGGAAGATTCAGACACAGACTGCAAGTATTCTGATGATGATTGTGGTCTCTCTGAGTGAGGAGCTAGGGGCTAACAGAGAGGGGGGTAGCAGATTTTCAGGACACATTACCGTTGTTTGCAGAGCAAGGAAGAGACAAGGAGAGATTACACCAATCCCAGCAGCTGAGAAATAGGAGACACTGACTAATTAGGCACCTGGTGCCTTGAGACAGCTGCCTATAAATCTCCCAGCAGCTTCCTGGTGGCTTTGTTGCTTACAACTATCCACCTTGGTGACTGGCAGTATTCCTTGGTGTTCATGTTTCCATGACCTTCGACTGACTAAGATTTATGACTTTGTTTTATTCCTTGCTAGCTAAGTGTATTTGAACTGATGGCTAGGGGTGTGACTTCTGGACCAGCTGACCACCCCCTGCTTCTCCCTTCATCCTGCTGGATAAACTGTGCTTGACTGGCTTAACCACCCAAGAGCTCTTGCATTTCAAATAATAATAATAATAATAATAATAATAATAATAATAATAATAATAATAATATTTATATCCTGCCTCTCCCCATGGATCGAGGCGGTACTACAACAATACATTAAATACATTAAAAGTATTAAAACATAACCAATCCTCCCCACCCACCAACCCATCTAAAACCAACCCCCTAAAACGCATTAACTACAATCAACTAACTATTAAAGAACAGGAGGACAGTTGGTGGGAGGCGATGGAAATGCTAGTTTTGGGAAGGCCTGTCGGAAGAGAACAGTCTTGATTGCTTTTTTAAAGCAGTCAAGACTGGTAATATGCCGGGTCTCCTCCAGCAGGCCATTCCATAGCTTGGGAGCAATAGAAGAGAAGGTCCTCGGGGTAACCGCAGCCAACCTAGTTCTGACTGGCTGCAGTAAGTTCTTCCTAGAGGACCTTAATGTGCGGGGCAGATTATATGGGAGAAGGCGATCCCGCAGGTAGGCTGGCCCCAAGCCATGAAAGGCTTTAAAGGTAAGAACCAACACCTTGTACTGTGCCCGGAAACTAATAGGCAGCCAATGTAAAGACTTCAGAATTGGTGTTATGTGATCAGTTTTAGGTCTACCGGTGACCAACCTGGCTGCCATATTCTGAACTAATTGAAGTTTCCGGACTAAGCACATGGGTAGCCCTATGTAGAGCACATTGCAGAAGTCAAGTCATGCTTCCTGGGACATAGGACAGCAGGGTCAGGCTTCTGCCCACTGACCTGTCAAAACACAGAACAGCTTGTGACTCCCATAACACTGATGCATATGTATCCACCCTAGGCCTTTAGTCCAAACTTTAAAAAAGCCACACAGTTTGCTGAGTCTATTTTGCAGATAAGATTCAGCACCTTGGAGAGCTCTTTTAAAGTTCAAACTAAAGCCTTAATAGGATTTACTGCACCACTAATATGAGGGTCACAAGCTACCTCTAGGCAAAACCTTTTATCATGATTTTTTTTTCATAGTGGTGAGGATCACAGACCACAAAATATGCCCTGAGGACCACTTGCAGCTTTCAATTTGCCCACCTTGAACTATATGCAGATAGGGTGCTCTTTTATAGCCCTGTTCTGCAAGCCACATCTTTCTCCTTCCCTCCTTATCCACTTATTTATTTATTTAAAGTATTCCTGCATCACCAGAAGGGCTCTCGAGGAGATAAACAAATGAAAACCAATTAAAACAATACAAAGATAAAACATTTTAAAAGCACATTAAAATATTCTTCAAAAACTCCTAAAAAGCAGTCCAGAAACAAACCTAGAATCCCGTTTTGAAATAGTTAAAACAGCAATTTCAAATGCTGAATGCCATGCAGAACAACAGTTTTGGCTGCCCACTGGACACTTTAAAAAGATGGGGCTAGCCTAACTTTCTTGGATAGGGAGATCCACAGCCCAGGGGCTGCTACAGAGAAAGCTGTAGAAAACTTCTGCCCCTGCAGAGAAAGCTTCTGGCTGTTTTCTCTCCAACTGGAGCCTTTTCACATGACAGTTACAGTGGTATATGCTTTAACTGCTGTGGCCACATCCTATGAAATTAAGGCAGTGTTTCTTGACCAGGGGCCTGAGGACTCCCAAGAGGTCCACAGTGCTGTCATAGGGTCCACAAAAGACTCAAAGGCTGCTTAGCCCATTTCCTTTCCTACCACAGAGTGGTGACATGATAGGAACCCAAGGAAAAGGAGGCAGGCCAACTGGGGCCCTTTTCGCATGCATGTTTTTTTTTGTGTGTGAGCGCCCCTTGAGCGTCGCATGAATGGGAGCGTCGGTCCGTACAACACACTCCCACTCATGCGACACTCGGGAGGCTAAAGCGGGGCACGCGTGCATTTTCTTATTTTCGGCTCTAAGCAGAAAATACTGCGTGGTCGCGCAATGCTCGCGGCGCCCTCGCGCATTTACCTGAGTGCAGCACGTCGGCGAGCTGGGGCGGTCACGCTTCCTTCCCCCAGCGCAGCCTACAGCTCCCAGACTGCGCTGCGGAAGGAAGGGGTGGGGCGCTAGCGCGACGGTCACATGACCGGAAACCCAGCTGCGGTAGAATGGAGGGGCGATGTGAGTGCCTCGCACAAGAGGCTGCTTGCGCGAACGGCACCCTCCACCTCCGCGAGCAGGTAATGTGCGAAAAGGGCTTGGCTTGCAGGGCCTGAGTGCTACCTATCATGTGGCTGCTCTGCCATGAGGAGGAGGTGGGCTCAGCAGCTGACTGATAGCAGAGCTGACAGCCAGCCAGCATTTGCCCTTCTTCTTTCTCTCTCTCTCCCCCTCCCTTACTTTCCAGCAGAGAGCAGAACAATGTACTATCAGAAATGCTGAACCCCCTCTTTCTTTTCTTTTCTTTTCTTTTTTTGCATTTTTCCCTCTCTCCCTTCTTTGCCTGTCTTTGTCTCCTCTTCTCCTGGTGATGAAGGTAAAAAAGCAGGGTTGTTTCCCTGATTTCTGGGGGTCCCGTGAGGAACACCTAAGTGCGCTCCAAATTACAAAGTTGGGATTTAGATTGGTTAGTGACAGAAGATAAGAATATTGAGAGGAAATTAGAAAATATATTTTTTAGGAATTTTTCAAAGAAAGAAATGGAAAAGATAGAAAATCCTTTTATAAAAAATATAATAGAAATATGGAAGAAAAATAAAAGAAAATTGATACCAAATATATCAACATTAACTCCGATAGTAATGATGGAAAAATTTCCAATGAATTTGAGAGAAATAATAGAGAAAGAAATAAAAAAACAAAAAATATATAGATTAAAAGATTGGATGAAAATAATGATAAATAAAGATAGAATGAAAGAGAGATTGCAGGAAACTAAAATATCCTGGTTAAATTACATACAATTATTGCAATGGACAAAGAGTATGAAAAGATATGTTAAGGATTTTAAAGAACATACTAAATTTGAACAAATTATTATTCAAAGAGAAAATATGCAAGAAAATGAAATACTAAAAGGTACAACAAGTGAAATATATAAAATATTAGCAAAAGAACAAGAATAGGATTATCTTAGAAAAATCTGGGAGGAAGAGACAGCATAAAATATAGATATACAAGAATGGAGAAAAACCTGGAAACAACGTCATTTAAAAAAATTATCAATAAGAATAAAAGAGAATTATTATAAAATAGTTTGGAAATGGTATTTGACTCCAGTGAAATTAAATCAAATAGATGAGAAATATACAAGATTATGCTGGAGAGGATGTCAAGAAATTGGTACATATATGCATATGTGGTGGAATTGTAAAAAGATAATGGAATTTTGGCAAAAGGTTTTTAAAGAGATAAAAGAGATTACAGGAGTAGTAATACCAGTATGTCCAAATATAGCGTTGTTGTCTATATATAATAAGGTTGAGTGTACTCAGGTAAGAAAAGAATTAATAACAAATTTGTTAATTGCAGCGAGATTAATAATAGCAAAAAAATGGGAAACAAATGAAAAATTTCAAATAGAGGAATGGTATAAAGAAGTGTGGAAAATTGCAATTAATGATAAATTAACATGTAGAATTAGATTTATAAAAGGTTTAACAAAAGGGAATGATTTTGAGGAAATTTGGAAAATATTTTTGGAAAAAGCTTTGATAAGAGATGGTAAAGCTACCCTATTACAAGAAGAATGGCAATTTTGGAAAGTGGATTAAATAAAAAGTTGGCTCTGGGGGTGGGTATATATATATATATATATATATTTTTTTTGTTTGGTTTTGTTTTGTATTTTTTATTTTTTATTTTTATTTTATATTACGCGTGTGTGTTAAACTTGTGATCTATTGATGAAATTGGATATGTAATGTTTAATTTTTAAAAGGAAAAAAAAAAGTTAAAAGTTAACTGGCTTTGAAGTAATAAGATTATAATTAATAATAGTAATAGGTTAAATGGAAGCCGAAAATATAGAATTAAGAATGAAACTATAATATTAAAAATGAATATAATGAAAATAAGAATTAAAGATAGGTAACAAAAATGTATAAGCTGTATGATATGGAATAAGCTGAATAAGGTTATGATTTCAAGTGTAAAAGAGAAAAAATAATAATGTAAGTTTATGTTGTTTAAAGGAAAAAAAAATTTTTTTCACTATTATGTATAACACATGGTGTTTAATTTTTTGCTTTTGTTTTCCAGTTATATAATCAATAAAAAATTATTATAAAAATTTAAAAATAAAAATAAAAAAAAAGTTGGGAATTAGCAAAGAGCACAAGCTAGCACTACGAGAGGCAGGGCAACATAGTGCGATCTTTTTCCCAATGTCTACGGGGTCAGGCCGAGTCAAGGAGCAAACAGAAGTAAATAATAATAATTGTTTTTACTGATATACAGTCAAACACGTGTATGCAACACACTCACATGGAAAAGTATAGAAATAAAAGTTGGAGTGGGATAAAGAGTTTTTGAGAGGAGGTTTTGTATGGGAAATACTACACCTGTCCTGAAGCCCGGGTAGTCTGAAGAAGAAGTTCGTGGAAATGGAGTTTCTCAGCATATGGAGCTGAGGGGAAGGCTCGCCGAACAAAGCAACAGCAAGGCAGGATGGAAGCCAAGAGCGATCCGAGGAAGCGTTCAAAGTCAGGGCTTCTTATAGGGGAAAATGTGGCCGTAGGCTAGTCCGTTCTCGGGGATAACAATGAGTTTCGGGCTGGAGACAAAGCCTCCGAAAGGTCAGTATTTTACATGATTGAGTTTAGACCAAATTGTCAATAGAGTAGCCAGTATGCAAACGCAGAGTGCTTGACAGTTGAGTATTCGGCTCATCAAGCTGTCTGCTCGGGGCAGGGAGTCCTTTGTAAGTAGCATGCATACATAATAGAGTACTTGCCTTTGAGGTCTCCTGAAGCGGCGTTTTGGCTATTTCTGGCCTGCCTGTATTAGTGTGGAATATTTCAGCGATTTGCGGCTGTGCCTGTATGCGTGCTTGTCCAGGGGCCTCGCAAGCATGTGGAGAGGAATGGGTAAAGAAGGCCAAATTATTGATATCAAATGATATCTAATATCCCACAAGTCCGGGCTAGAAACTGCGGTAACAGGGTGCTTGAGCATTCATGACAGACTGCATAGCTGGAAAAGAAGAGGGGAGGGAGAGAGAGAGAGAGGAAGAGAGAGAGAGAGGAAGAGAGAGAGGAAGAAGGGCAAATGCTGGCTGGCTGGCTGGGCCTGCGTATTGCTCTTCAATCCATTCCAGTCTCGAACTGGTGGGAAGAAGTAGGAGAAAAGTCTTCCTTCCCCCTCCAGTGCCTCACAGGGAAGTGTACATTTACTTATTTCTCCCTTCTCTCCCAATCTGAAGACCCTTGATGAGCAATTTTAAATAAATACTTGGTGTACTTTATAGTTTTAAATCTTGAGTTCAATCTTGGGTGTCCATGGCAGCAAAAGATATCTAAAAGGGGGTCCCTAACAAAGAAAAGGTTAACAACCACTGTCAGCCTATCCTCAACTACCCTGCTCAGATTCAGGGATATGTCTTCCTTGGTCTATCTGTTACCCTGTATGTTGGGGGTCCCGGGAGGGGTGCCCAAATTACCAAATAAAGACACAAGATGGGGGAAATTAGACTCAAGCACTCTCTTAAACTAACGAGAGGCAGGGTAACTTTAGCTGGGATCTTTTACCCTATGTCTACGGCTTTCAGGTCAGGAGAGTGTAGCCAGATAAGTTTAAAAGTAACAAATAATGTGTTTATTTAGAACAAACGACACGAAAGACACAACACATACTAACTAACTGAGAAATAGAAATAGAGAGTTTTGGGGGAATGAGTAATACGACACCTGGTCTCGTAGTCCTGGAGAGAAACGGAGATCGCAGGGGAAGAAGGCTCAGTCCGAAGTAGTCCAGAGAGGGAGGCAGACTCAGTTATTGGAAACTGAAGGGACGGCTCACCGAATACAGCGGCAGCAAGGCTGGATGGAATTCAGGAGGGATCCAAGGTAGTCCCGAAAATGGGGACCTTTTATAGGGTGGATTTTACCTACAGGCCATGCCATGCTCGGTGAGAACAAAGGAAATTTGTCGCTGGACAAAGGCGTTGTAAAAGATCAGGTTTTGCATGATGGGCTTAGCGCTGGATGACAATAGTATGGCCGGTATGCAAATAGCTCAGCATAAAGGAATGGCTCAGCACTTGGCCGGGTGCCTTTGTGTAGATTCGCGCTGAGCAAGGCGTGTTTGCAAAAAGCATTGGAGTGTTTGAAGCATTGGAGAGGCTTAAGTTGCTTGCATAAATGAGGTTTGGAATTTACAACCATTAACGGCCGCGCCTAATACGTGCTCGTCCAGAGGACCTCTGCAAACACATGGAGTGGGGTGACAGAGAAAGGTCAAGTAAAGGCCAAATTATATGATATCAAGAGATATCTAGTGCTCTCACCAGACATATCATAACCGTGGTAACATATCCATCTGTAAAAATATTTATACCTTGTCCCATATCAAAGATTTCAGGGCACCTTCCTAAAGGCATGTTGTTGCCAGGTGCTTTCAAATCATTTCCAACTTATGGCAATGCTAAGGTGAACCTATCGTGGGGGTCTTCCGGGGCTGAGAGCGTGTGATGCACCCAAGGTCACTCAGTGGGTTTCCATGGCCGGGTGAGGAGTCAAACCCTGGTCTCCAAGAGCGCAGTGCTGCACACAGATCCCTACACCATGCTGGCTCTCAGGACGGGAATATTTAAATAAATAAATCATTTTTAAAAAAATACTACATGATAATTAAATTTACTCCTAGCCCTTTCCATTGGAGTCAATGAGAGCTGGGGTTGCCAGGCTGAAAATTATAGAGGGTTATGTAGGAGAGAGAATCTCAGCAAGATTTGTCTGTGTGATGGGCAGCCCATGCTGAAATGCTCCCTTCTATACACCAATAAAGGCACAGGAATCCTCTCTAGTTTTCAATCTGGCAATTCCAACAGAAGCTTTTTTTCTAAATTTAATTGCATAGACTGGAGGCTGTGACAGATTCTCTTGACAGGCTGGCCCCATAGTTCCAATTATGGGTTCCTGTCATTCACTTTGCCCCTTTCCTCCCTTAATCTCTTCCTGGATTGGGTATTTGGGCCACCTGGGGACCAGTGGCTGTGTTGTCTTGGTGTATTCGTTGTGGTAAGTGTGACCAGACCCTCCACCAAACGTAATAAGAACAGGCAAAACAATGGTTATGTAGCAGAACCAAGATAGAGACCCATGGTTTTAGGAAAAAAGATTTTATTGTCTCAGTAGGATCATTCCCAAAAGACTGAGCCCCGCCTCTTAGGTTTTACAAGCCTTTATACATTTCAGTGCAAATACATCACACGTTTAAGACAGGAAACTGATGAGTTCCCACCAGTGCTTACAAAATGTTGCAAATCTTCTGTAACGCTGCCAAGAGCGAGCACGTCAAACCAAACTGATAACATTCCATTATACAAGGTTCCTTTGTCTCCTTCAAACACAGAGGGACTTCAATTGCAGAGGAAATTAACTGCTTTTCCCTCACACCCAGAGGCCAACTAGACTGACCCGAAACTGCACACCCACCATAGTTAAAAACAAACAAGTGTCAGTTTATTAAGCTACAAGAAAATAGTACATCAACTCTTGAACTACTAAATAATTTACAGCTCCCCAAAATCATAACCATACTCTTCCCCTATTATTATTGCTATTATTCCACTTTCAACATCCTGTGGAATTCTGGGGTTTGTAGTTTACCGAGCCCAAAGAGCTCTCTGGCTGAGAATCCTAAATCCCCTCCCTAAACTGCAAATCCCAGGATTCCATAGCATGCTGAAAGTGGAATAATAGCACTACAACAGTGTAGTGCAGAAATGGCCTCCTGTCTCTATTCCATCAGTTCCTATCTCTCTGAAAACTGTTCCCTGTCTCTGTGTCAGTTTTTCCCCCTCTGACTTCTAACAGAGACAAGCCTCCAGTTTTGTAACATTTCCTCTCTTGAGCTGTGATTGGTTGCCTTCAGCCAGGCTAGACCACAAGCTGAACATGAGTCAGCAGTGTGATGTGGCAGCCAAGAAAGCCAATGCAATTCTTGGCTGCATCGATAGGAGTATGGTGTCTAGATCGAAGGAGGTACTGGTACCACTCTACTCTGCTTTGGTTAGACCCCATCTTGAATACTGTGTCCAGTTCTGGGCACCCCAATTCAAGAAGGATATTGACGAGCTGGAGCAAGTCCAGAGGAGGGCGACCAAAATGGTGAGAGGCCTGGAAACCATGCCCTATGAGGATAGACTTAGAGAGCTGGGTATGTTTAATCTGCAGAAGAGAAGGTTAAGAGGGGACATGATAGTCATGTTTAAATATTTGATGGGATGCCACATAGAGGAAGGAGAGGGCTTGTTTTCTGCTGCTTCAGAGACCAGGACAAGGAGCAATGGATTCAAGCTGCAGGAAAGGAGATTCCACCTGAACCTCAGGAAGAACTTCCTGACAGTCAGGGCTGTCTGGCAGTGGAATCTGCTGCCTCGGAGTGTAGTGGAGTCTCCTTCCTTGGAGGTTTTTAAGCAGAGGCTTGATGGCCATCTGTCGGGATTGCTTTGAGGGTGTTCCTGCATTGCAGGGGGTTGGACTGGGTCGCCTGTGTGGTCTCTTCCAACTCTAGATTTCTATGATTCTATGATTCCCCAGCTCCTCTCTTCACACTTGCCAAGTCAGGTGCATCCCAGACATTGAAATTTCAGAGCCAACCCTGAAACCTAGGAGTGACTCCTTGTGATGTCTCAGGAGACAGGCCCTGGTGATGCTACAAAAGATGATGCTACAAGAGGCAGCCCCTTGTGTGATGTCATTAAACATGATGCATTAAGGATCAACCACAGCGGCACACAATATGTTGTAAACAAATGCCATGTTTAACAAATGAGGGAGAATGTGTATGTCTATATGCATGCATGTATGTGTATACACACATGTTTTTCATTGCAACACTCTTACAAGCAAGCATAAGATGACTGGCATGGGGGAGATCCATTAAGATGCTTGGCTAAAACTAAAAAAATTAATTTCAACAAGGAGAAAGGTAAGGTACTACACTTGAGAAGAAAAAAAATGAAATACACAAATATAGGATGGGTGACACCTTGCTTGACCATGGTACATATGAAACGGATCTAGGAGTCTTAGTAGACCACAAGGTGGACATGAGTCAGCAGTGTGATGCGGCAGCTAAAAAAGCCAATGCAATTCTAGGCTGCATTAATAGGAGTATAGTGTTGAGATCAAGGGTGTGAGAAATAGGGGAATAATAATATCACTCTATTTTGCTTTGGTTTGACCCCATCCCGAATACTGTGTCCAGTTCTGGGCACTACAATTCAAGAAGGATATGGACAAGCTGGAATGTGTCCAGAGGAGGGTGATCACAATGGTAGATGCCCTGGAAATGCTGTCCTATGAGGAACAGCTTAGGGAGCTGGGTTTGTTTAGCCTAGGAAAGAGAAGGTTCAGAGGTGACATACTAGCTATGTTTAAATATTTGAAGGGATATCATATCGAGGAGGGAGCAAGCCTGTTTTCTGCTACTCCAGAGACTAGGGCACAGAGCAATGGCTTCAAATTTCAGGAAGAGAGATTCTACCTAAATGCTAAGAAGCCAATCGCATAGGGACAGAGCGGCAGGTGAGCGTTTCGCCCCGAGTGGCAATGTTTTGGGGGCATCCTGGCCCATAGCCACCCCACACACACCGTGGCCATGCCCCATGCACAGTGGCCCCACCTCCCTCCACACGCTCCAAGTTCCACCACTGTAAGAACCTCCTAACAGTGAGTGGAATCTGCTGCTGCCTGGCAATGTGGTGGAGTCTCCTTCTTTGGAAGTTTTAAAACAGAGGTTAAATGCTCATCTGTCAAAAATGCTTTGATGGTGAATTCTTGCATGGCAGAAAGGGGTTGGACTGGATGGCCCTAGTGGTCTCTTCTAACTCTGTGATTCTATGATTCATGTTTGAAAATACCAGTTTTCTAGAGGACAGTGGAATGGATGCAGTGGTAGCAGTGAAAATCAGAGGGAAGCACTGCACAGGAATTTTCGAATCCAGCCAAACTAGTGATCTGAGAACTGCATTGCGCTGATCTGAAAGAAATGGAATGCAGCAGAATGCCACAGGAAAAGAGAGGAAGGAAGCTTTGCAGCTTCTACCAATGAGGTTGCCCAAGAGAGAAGAATATCTAAAGTACAGTCAAATGCCATTTTGCAAGCATAGGCACATACCAGGGTGCCACTAATAAGGCCATGACCATGGCTCCCACATGCACCAATAATTGCTCAGGTACATGAAACAGAAAGTCCCATCTGCCTCCATTCCTTTTGAAGTGAAGAGTAGATGCTAGAAGAGTCTGCTGATATGCCAGGGTACATTTTAAATAATACACAGATGCCATAGGACCCTTCCCCATAACATTTATGTAGCGTTCCAGAGGGTCTCTTCCACACTACAGATAGCACTGTTATTAGAATATACTGAAATAGCAGTCTAACTGTGCATTCTCAGGTGAAGCACAGAGCTTTGATTGGGGCCCTGAGTCATACATATATAAATCCATACACACAATTGTTACCCTGATTTCTGGGGTCCCTTGGGGGACACCTCAATGTGCTCCACGTCATGGGAAATGGAAACTAGCCAGAGCACGAGCAATAGCAATGCGAGAGACAGGGTAACCTAGTGGGGTCTTTTTACCCAGTTTTTACGGGGTCAGGCCAAGCCAAAAAGCAAACAAAAAATGTCCAATAAATGATTTTAT
This sequence comes from Ctenosaura bakeri, assembly GCA_948474755.1. NCBI lineage: Eukaryota > Metazoa > Chordata > Lepidosauria > Squamata > Iguanidae > Ctenosaura > Ctenosaura bakeri. The sequence continues at coordinate 57,701 of CAOLHI010000090.1, read as the reverse complement.
TGAATGAAAGTCTCGCACACCAACGCAATCACTCACACACTCACTCAAGATCTATTAAGAAGCAAAAGACAGGAAACTGGATAGAAGAATATTAAAGGGAGCGTAGGTGGGGTAATACTGCACCTTTTCTTGAAGTCCTTGGTCTGGGAAAAACAGCAGAGAAGTGGGGCTCAGTACGGAGAGGGCTGAGGGGATCACTCAACGGACGGAGAAACGGTCTGCTGGGATGACCGGGAGTGATCCAAAGAACTGCTCAAATACTGGGACTATTTGTAGGGAAAAAAGTACCTGCTGGGCTAATCCTTTCTGGGGAGAACAATGGGTGTTGCAACGAGAAAGAAGCTCCACAATGGTAACTTCATTTGTGTGTTGGGATTACAAGGTGTTGCCAAAGTCTCAGGATCTTCGGCTGCATTGGGCTGTGGTGTGACTTCATGTAAATGGTCCTCACCTGATAGGATTTTGCTCAACTTGAGGCAAACGTGCTAATCTCCTCAAGTCAGTTTCTCAGGGGCTGAGGAGCCCTTTGTCCACTGTGGGTTTGCACAGCGTGAGGTCTCCTGGGGCAACATGACTGGGGATTTTACTGGCCTGACCTCATTTTTGATCGTTTGAGCATTGCTGCCTACATGCCCATTTGGGTGACCTCTCAGGCACATTGAATCATATTTTAATATCAAAATTGTAGACCCCGGGACAGGGTTTACCAGTGAGATAACACAATACGTTTTGCAAAATGGTTCCTGTCTACCAAACCTTGCCCTCAGCCAGGCTGCTTATGCAGGGAATTGGTCAGATGGACAAACTTTATTGAGAGCTTCAGCAATATATAGGCCTTTCGGAGTTACACAAACAGGGCAAAGTATGCATGAGATATATACATGTACAGTACTTGCAGTCAAACCTTCTTTCTTATAGGACAGGGTTTCCCTGAAAATTTCTGCAAGCTTCTCTGGAAGAATGAGTAACAGAGTATTCTCAGCATCAGTGTGGCAATTCTTATCTCTCAGCAAAGATACCTAATGAAATAGCTTCAGCTCAGCTAAGTTGATAGTTACAGAGATTCCGCACTAGAGTGCTATAGCGCTATGATTCCACTTTCAACCTCCTATGGAATCCTTGGGTTTGCAGTTTCGGGAGGGGCTGGCCCCCCCGAAACTGCAAACCCCAGGATTCCATAGGAGGTTGAAAGTGGAATCATAGCGCTATAGCACTCTAGTGCGGAAATGGCCATGTACTTAGGTGTGTCAGAAAACTTTGTTCCCCCAACACTATGGGCCTTTCTGCACTAGACTGTTAGAGAGCTATTATTCCACTTCCAACATCCTATGGAATCCTAGGGTTTGTAGTTTCCTGAGGCCAAAGATCTCTCTGGCTCAGAGAGCCCCAAAAGGCCCCTCCCTAAACTACAAACTCCATACATACATATTGTAAATGTCTTTGCAGTTCTGTATTGACTTCTCCCTTTAAAAAAAAAATAGAATCCTAGTGTTGGAAGAGACTGCAAGGGCCATCCAGTCCAACCACATTGTGCTGTGCAGTAATATAGCATCAAAGCATTCCCAACAGATGGCCATCCAGCCTCCGTTTAAAAACCTCCAAAGGAGGAGACTCCAACATATGCCCTGGCAGCGTATTCACTACTATCTGAATACCAGGATTGTATGGAGCCAAGGAGCTTCCAGTTGTGAACTTTCAACATCCTATGGACTCCTCAAAGTCTTTGCATGGACCATTCCCATAACACTTTCCTGTCCCTTTTGCATTCTTCCTTCCAATCTTCTTCCCTCTTGCCCAGGTACAAAGTAGCAGTGAACAATATAGTAATTAAGCATTTGGTGCCCTTGAACACCTTAGAAGTTACAACTGGATACATAATTGCAATTAGCAAATGACAGTTGATACTTGCGTAGCACTTTACCAAACTATAGCCATATCTAAGGCCATTTCCGCCCTACACGGTTATAGTGCTATGATTCCACTTTCAACATCCTTGGGGGAATTCTGGGGTTTGTAGTTTCCTGAGGCCAAAGAGCTCTCTGGCTGAGAATTCTAAATGCCTCTCCCTAAACTGCAAGCCCCAGGATTCCATAGGATGTTGAAAGTGGAATCATAGCACTATAACAGGCTAGTGTGGAAATGTCCTGAGAAATTGTAAAGGAAGCTTGTAGGTCCCTCTTAAAAATGTTGTGGGGCAGCAGCGGACGTGACAGGAAGCCCCACCAGCCCCCCGCTTCTGCCTTAGGAAGGAACCCTGAGGCCTCGAAAGGAATCAACCGTGGGCTGAATATGGTGATCCCACCCTTTGTGTGTTAAATGTGGTTTGGGAGGACCTGGAATTATTCACAGTTTTTCCACTTTCATGGGGGTCCTGTGCCCCTAGCCCTACAAATGTGGAAGGAGGACAGCATTTATTTGTAGGGCAGCCAGTTATATTTTCTGCTTGTTCACAGTGGTTTTGCTTTCAGTGCATCCGTTATACCGGACCACAGAACCTTAAAATATTTAATCCTGAAGGCTAGTGGAGACTAAAGAAAAAGGCAGAGGAGCCTTTTCCAGCGGTGGGCCGCGATGGGTAGGGAGAGCTACCTTTTCTATTTGAGGTAGACAGCAGAGAGTGAATGAAATTCAAAAAGTAAGCTCATACATTTCACTATTTAAAAAAAAAAAAACCCGTTTCTGAGCCAAAGGTGGCAAGTCTGAAGCCATTTCCACACTACAGTATTATAGTGCTATTATTCCACTTTCAACACCCTGTGGAATTCTGGGGTGTGTAGTTTCCTGAGGCCAAAGAGCTCTCTGGCTGAGAAATCTATATCCCCCTCCCATAACTGCAAACCCCAGGATTCAATAGGAGGTTGAAAGTGGAATAATAGCACTATAACACTGTAGTGCAGAAATGGCCTGAAACTCCCATCTCTCCACAGCTTGGAAGCGTCATTTGGACTACAACTCCCAGAATCCCCAAAGGAGCCGCAATCCAAACAGATAACTTTTCCTTTCTCTTCCACTTCCCAGCATGCAGCAATAAACCACAAAAATCAGTGCCATTCATCTGGTCCAGAGAGAGACTTTCCCCTTTCCAGTTCCCACCACCTCTCCTGGGTGCTTGGGTTCGCTCGGGCTGATGGGAATTGTAGTCCAGCTGCCAAACGTACTCATAGAATTATAGAAATGCATGCCAATTCTAAATTCCACACACCAGTAAACCAATAAGCCTTCTCAATCATTCTTTTCAGTCTCTGCGACTCCTAGGTTTTTCCTGCTGGTGTCTAAATCTGTCTTTTCTCCCCTGCTCCACTTTCTTTTAGCCCGGCGTCTGCCTTAGTCGCCTAAATGCACCTTGGCCTCCCCGAGCCAAGATGGCGGCTGAGGACGTCGCGGGGCGCCGGCCGGGGAGGAAGGCCCCCTGTCCGAGTCAAGATGGCGATGCTGGCAGAGCGTGAGTACTAAGCCGGGCTGGACGGGAGCGGGAGGACAGTTTATTCCCCGGCGTTGCCGCCCGAAGCCGTTATTGCTGCTTCATTAAAAGAGGGCAGCCAGAAGTCTGGGGAGGCTGAAAGCCCAGCGGGAGCTTCCGAGGGTAGGCAGCTCTACGTGGCTCCTGGGTCCGGGTTGCCAGGCGGAGGACTGGCGAGGGGGAAGGAGGGGTTCCAGCAGCAGCCAGGACGACAACCCACAGCCGCTGAAATTCCCTCTTCTGCGCGAGCCATAATAATAATAATAATAATAATAATAATAATAATAATAATAATAATAATATTTATTTCTATCCCGCCTCTCCCCATGGATCGAGGTGGCGAACAACCATAATACATTAAATACATTAAAAGACATTAAAAATATACCCAATCCTCCCCACCCACCAACCCACCTAAACCAACCCCTTAAAATACACAGCAATTAACAATCCATCAATTACTGTTAGCAAAGCAGCAAGGCAATAGATGGGAGGCGATGGAAATGCTAGTCTTGGGAAGGCCTGTCGGAAGAGAACAGTCTTGATGGCTTTTTTAAAGCAGTCAAGACCGGTAATATGCCGGGTCTCCTCCAGCAGGCCATTCCATAACTTAGGAGCTACAGAAGAAAAGGTCCTCTGGGTAACTGCAGCCAACCTAGTTCTGATTGGCTGCAGTAAATTCCTCCCAGAGGACCTTAGTGTGCGGGGCGGATTATATGGGAGAAGGCGATCCCGCAGGTAGGCTGGCCCCAAGCCATGAAAGGCTTTAAAGGTAAAAACCAACACCTTGTACTGTGCCCGGAAACTAATAGGCAGCCAATGTAACGACTTCAGAATTGGTGTTATGTGGTCAGTTTTAGGTCTACCAGTGACCAACCTGGCTGCCATATTCTGAACTCATTGAAGTTTCTGGACTAAGCACATGGGTAGCCCTATGTAGAGGGCTACCTGGTGGCTCAGTGGTTAAATGCCAGTACTGCAACCACAAGGTTGTGAGTTTGATCCTGCCGGGCTCCAAGGTTGACTCAGCGTTCCATCCTTCCGCAGGTCGGTAAAATGAGTACCCAGCTTGTTGGGGGCAATTAGCTAAAATACATTGTAAACCGCTTAGATAACACTCAGTTGATAAGCGGTATAGAAATAAATGCTATTGCTATAGAGCACATTGCAGAAGTCAAGCCATGAAGTTACCAGCGCATGCACCACTGTTTTGAGGTGTTCCAGGTCCAGGAAGGGGCGCAGCTGGCGTATCCACCGAAGCTGATAGCAGGCACTCCTGGCCACCGCATCAATTTGAGCTGTCATCTGAAGCGGCAACAATACTTATTTGTATCCCGTCTCTTCACATGGATCGAGGCAGCGAACAGCATGAAATACATTATGCATTAAAAATACATTAAAAGCATTAAAACATAGCCCATCCTCCCCACCCACGAACCCATCTAAAAACCCCTAAAACACATTAACTATTAAGAACAAGAGGACAGTTGGTGGGAGGCAGTGGAGTACTAGTCTGGGAAGTCCTGTCAGAAGAGAGCAGTCTAGACCGCTTTTTTGAAACTGTCAAGGCTGGTAATATACCTCCGGCAGGCCATTCCATAGCTTGGGAGCGACAGAAGAGAAGGTCCTCTGGGTAACTGCAGCCAACCTAGTTCTGACTGGCTGCAGTAAGTTCTTCCCAGAGGACCTTAATGTGCAGAGCAGGTGGTGGTGGTTGGTGTTATTGAGATACTAAAGATACTAATTAACATGGCAGCTGCTAGATGCATGCCCAGCACACTAATGTGCTCTCTGGGCTGTCTCTGACTGATTTCAGAGAATGAAAACTGAGCCACCACGGCTGGCTGGTGCACACGCAAGCCCTTCTTCTTCTTGGCTGCTGCCAGTTCGACTTCAATGTGTGGCGACCCTATGGATGAGAGATCTCCAGTGCCGTTTCCGCACTAGAATCATAGAATCATAGAAATGTAGAGCTGGAAGAGACCCCAGGGGCCATCCAGTCCAACCCCCTGCCATGCAGGAACACCCTCAAAGCACTCCCGACAGATGGCCATCCAGCCTCTGCTTAAAAACCTCCAAAGAAGGAGACTCCACCACACTCCATATAGGCAACATCTTCCACTGCCGGACAGCCCTGACTGTCAGGAAGTTCTTCCTGGGGTTCAGGGGGAATCTCCTTTCCTGCAGCTTGAATCCATTGCTCCTTGTCCTGGTTTCTGGAACAGTGGAAAACAGGCCTGTTCCCTTCTCAACAATATTTAAACATGGCTATCATGTCTTATATCTTAACCTCCTCTAGAGAAATTCAGATTTCAATTCATCTGTGTAATTATCTATGGCAAGATTTTGTGCTTATAAGGATTATAATTATGTAGTTAATTTATGTTTTGGCAAATCAATCCTGAGAATGTTAGTTATAGACAAGCAAGGCTAGATACTGAATAATATTATTGACTTATACTTTGATTTAATGAATCATAGAATCATAGAAATGTAGAGTTGGAAGAGACCCCAGGGGCCATCCAGTCCAACCCCCTGCCATGCAGGAACACCCCCAAAGCACTCCCACAGATGGCCATCCAGCCTCTGCTTAAAAACCTCCAAAGAAGGAGACTTCACCACACTCCATAGAGGCAGCATATTCCACTGCCGAACAGCCCTGACCGTCAGGAAGTTCTTCCTGAGGTTCAGGGGGAATCCCCTTTCCTGCAGCTTGAATCCATTGCTCCTTGTCCTGGTCTCTGGAGCAGCAGAAAACAAGCCCTCTCCCTCCTCTACAAACTAGACTGTTATACCTCCTGATGGTCAGAGCTGCCCGGCAGTGGAATATGCTGTTGCTTCAGAGGAATGTGATGGAGTCTCCTTCTTCTTTGGAGGTTTTTAAGCAGAGGCTGGATAGCCATCTGTTTGGAGTGCTTTGATGGGTGTTCTGCATAGCAGGGGGTTGGACTGGATGGCCCCTATTAGTGTCTTCCAACTCTATGATGTTTCAGTTTTTGTGGCTGATAGTCACTAATAGATCTCTATTCCCCACACATTTAGTGAGACCCCAAGAAATCCAGAATCTTAGAGTTGAAAGGGACTGCAAGGGCCATCTAATCAAATCCCCTCCCATGCAGGAATACACATCTGGCCCGTGGAATGTTGGATGACTCCTCCTCCACATCATCATCATCATATTTATAACAGCTTTCTATCAAAAGGACAGAAACTTTAAACATATATACAATCAAAGACAATAGAACATAACACTATAAATGTACATAAAATCCTCAGCATCCCACCAGCCACTACCCATCTCAGCAACCTCAGCCATAACTCGGCAGCTTCATCTGTCAACTCAAACCCCGAGAGGTGAGACCCTCCTTGAGCCAGAGACTCAAAGGAAGACTGTTCCACAAATGGGGAACCAGATCTTGAAAGGCTTGCAGCCATGACAGAGTTGTGATGTTGGTGGAACAGACACTTCTCAATAGGTCTTAAATTTCTAGATGCTGCATACAGTGCTAGCTAAGCTGCCAAGTCCTGGGAGAGACTAGAGTGCAGAGCCCTAAATACAAGATCCAAAAATTTGGAATGGGCCCTGGCTTGAGCTGGTAGCCAGTGAAAGGATCTGTGGGGAGACATGAATATTTAGGGAGGTTTAAAACAACCTAGACAACACTGTTTTGAATTAAAGCCAGAGGAAGAAGAGAATCAATAGTTCTTGCTCGTAAGGGTGGGAATCTTGAGCCCCTATAGTTGTTACTGAGCTATGATTTCCAGAATTCCCCACCCTTATGTGTGTTAGTCACAGAGCATGGGAGTTGCAGTGTATTGGATTGGGAGAGCTGCATCATTTCCTAGGCAGAGGAGGAGAATTAGCCTGGTCCATTCTTTGGGGGATCAGGGAGATGACATTTGAGGGTCATTCCAGGTTGCCTTCACTGCTTGCAAACCAAGAGAGGGCAGAGAGGGTTTGGGCTGTATGAAGTCAGTTTTATTTCAGACTACCTGTGGCCATTTGGAATAAAATGAAATTCAGAATTTAATGTGAGGTGGTTTGCTCAGGAGTTTAGGAAAGTTACCTTTTTGGACTGTAACTCCCAGACTTAGCACCAGTGGCTGAGGAAGGGTTCTGGGAGCTGTAGTCCAAAAATTTTTTGTTGAGCTCTGAGTTTAAGCATCCTTTAAAACCATTGAAACATATATATTTTTATGTGATAGCTGTATGTTTTGAAGAGCCTCTGTATTTTGGAGGAGAAATCCATCTTGTTCAGTATCTTTCTTTGTTACAGTAAGAAAGCAGTGACGGGAAGACCCAACAAGATTATTTATCACCTGCAGCTACATTTCAAGATTCCCTTGTATGGAAGTATGTTGGGTTTTTGCAGGGCCTTTCTGGTTGTGGCAGCCTTGAGTAATGCCCTCTTTAGCAAGACCTGTGTTGCTAGTCTCACAAAACATTCTGAGTACAAGGCTGAAACTTGGCTTTTTAAAGAGGGCTTTGGAATCTTCCTGTATAATATTCTTCATCACTACTGTGTTTTTTTTCTGCTTTGTAATTTACAAAAGCACTATATTTAATTTAGTTTATTTGTGCTGTTGAATACCATGATTTTGTTTTAATCAATAACTGTGGTTGTGACTTAATTGTTGTTTTTAGGTTATGTCCAATCAGACACTTATTTTTTTTTTATTTTAAGAAAACATTTTTATTTGTTAACTATTTTTCAATAAATAGTTGTCAAGATAATGAGCTTCTCTGCTTGGATTTTGGTGGTTTAAGGAAACTTCATCAACTGAGGCAAACAAGGTTTTTTTTGTTTTTTTTAATAAAGTGCACCCCATATCTCTAAAAGACTGGGACATTATATCTGCTGCCTGACCACAAATCTCTCCACAATCAGTACTTGCTCTCACAGAAGTTCTACCTTACTGTTTTAGGGGGACCTTTTCTCAGGTAAACATGTATAGTCAGCCTTCCACATCCAAGAGTTTAATGTTTACACATTTGATTATTCATGGATTATTTGCTGCCACCTCTGCTGCTGTCCTACACCATTTTTAATAGGGACTTATAAGTCTTGCTGTGTGTTCACAGTCTCACTGCAAGCTTCACAAGACTGAGAGAGACTGTGAGAAAAGGTGAGACTTTGTAAGTCCCTATTTAAAATGGCGTGAGGCAGCAGCAAGGCCCAGCAGCCCCCTTCTTCTGCCTTGCAAAGGAACCCCACTGCTTGAAGGCAAAACTGGACAGCAAGGGTGCTCCCCACTGTGGCCTATAGATATTTGCAGTTTTTCCTGCAAAGGAGCCCTGGTGGCGCAGTGGTTAAATGCCAGTACAGCAGCCACAAGGTTGTGAGTTCGATCCTGCCTGGCTCCAGGTTGACTCAGCCTTCCATCCTTCCGCAGGTCGGTAAAATGAGTACCCAGCTTGTTGGGGGCAATTAACTAAAACACATTGTAAACCGCTTAGATAATACTCAGTTGATAAGCGGTATAGAAATAAATGCTATATATATTCCACTTTCTTGGGAATCCTGTACTCCAATCCATGCAAATGTGGAGGGAATGTATATAATTGCAGCATGGCTAAATCCATGCTATGTATATTTTTCCAGAAATAAATCCTACTGTGTTCAGGGGCTTATTGCCTAGCAAGATAGGACTTACTCCGTGCTCAAGTTCTCTTGATTCCGCTCCTGGTGCATTTGTGTTAACATGGTACAGCTAGAAAGTGTTCTCTGGGTCTCCTCAAAGGAGTAACTGATGTTAGGGAGAAATAGCCAGAGGCAAACTTAATTTTCCATCTCTGGAAAAGTAACTTAAAGTTTTTCTCCATCTTGTAGCGCGTCGCAAGCAGAAGTGGTCCGTGGATCCCCGGAACAGCGCTTGGAGCAAAGATGAATCGAAATTTGGCCAGAAGATGTTGGAAAAAATGGGGTGGTCAAAGGGCAAGGTAAAGCTGCAGAGCAGGATCTTAATAGCTGAAAGATGGGTGTGTGAAAAGGATAGCAGGAATGTCAGAGATTGAATTCAGAGATCTGATCTTGCCAAAGATGCCCCCCCACCTCTTTATGCAGGCTGGTAAACAAACAAGGAAGTCATTCATTAGCTATACAGAGTAGATAAAAGTCAAAGGACAGAATTGCCTTAGTATGTTAGGTATGCATAAGTTCTCTTACAGAAGCAATTAGACATGAATGTCCACATTCAGTTTAGGTAGAATATTCTCTCCTATAGTTTGAATCCATTGCTCTGTGGCCTAGTCTCTGGAGCAACAGAAAACAAGCTTTCTCCATCTTCATTATGACATGCTTTCAAATATTTAAACATGGCTACCATGTCACCTCTTAACCTTTTCTTCTCCAGTCCAAACATACCCAGCTCCCTAAGTTATTCCTCACAGGGCTTCATAGTTTCCAGGTCTTTTACCATTTTGGTCCCCCTTCTCTGGACAGGTTCCAGCTTGTCAATATCCTTCTTGAATTATGATGCCTGGAACTGGACACAGGATTCTGGGTGAGGTCTGACTAAAGCAGAATAGAGTGGCAGTATTACTTCCCTTGACCTAGATCCAATAGTCCTATTAATACAGTCCAGAATCGCATTGGCTTTTTTGGCTGCTGCATCACACTGCTGATTCATGTTCAGCTAATTGTATACTAAGACTCCTAGATCCCTTTCACATATACTGTGATCAAGCCCAGGTGTCACCCATCCTGTATCTGTGCATTTTTTTTTTTTTTGGCTTCCTGAGTGTTGTATCCTACATTTCTCCCTGTTGTGAAATTAATTTGCTTAGTTTTGGCCCAGCTCTACTCTGTTAAGGTCATATTGAATTCTGATCCTTTCCTCTAGGGTATTAGCTACCCTCCTAATTTGGTGTCATCTGCAAATTTGTTGAGCACTTCCTATGTTAACTGCATCATTTCCTCACCACCACCCCCAAAATAGGTATCAAAGACACTTTTACTATCAGATCCTACTGCCTGTTTCTTAACATGCCTGATCAAGCATCTATAATTAGTTTTTGTCTTGTTGCATATATATATTTATATTTATATATTTAAATGTATGGCAAGCATCAGAGAGGAACAGTTTGATTATGCTGCCATATTGAGAGGCAGCAAACCTCATACCCTGAAAATAATCAGCTCTGTCTTCTGTTTCTGCTAGGGACTTGGAGCTCAGGAGCAAGGCAACACGGAGCACATTCGAGTTCAAGTGAAGAACAACACCCTGGGCTTAGGAGCATCTGTCAGCCATGAAGTAAGTGAGGCCTGTGCAGGGAAGGCCTGAGTCCACACATTCATGCTTGTGGCTCAGTTGCTTAGCCTTCGGGTACCAGAAGAACAGCCACCTTGGTGTAGAGGTTTGAGCATTATACTACAATCCTGGAGAGCAGGGTTCAGTTCTCCTTTTGGCCATGCAAACCCACCTTGGGCACATCATACACTCTCAGTCCCCAGAAAACCCCGTGATCCTTAGGATTGCTGCAAGTTGGAAATTACTTGAAAAGGCTTCAGCTTCATTTCTCTCCTCCTTCTTAGCAGGAATAGAAAAGCCCCAACAATTTCCTGCTCATCTCCATTTCTTACATGTGAAAAGGATCTAGGAGTCTTAGTAGATTCCTAGTAGACCCACTCGGTCGTGGAAACCCCCTGAGTGGTGACCTTGGGCCTGTCACACACTCTCAGCCCCAGAAAACCCAGTGATAGGATCACTTTAAGGTCACTATAAGTTGGAAATGACTAGAAGGAACACAACAACAACTAGGATAGGATACTTCAGTCCTTCAGAGTTGCCTTTTGTTACAAGTTCCACACACAAGTAGACTTCTAGTGGAGGTCTTCTGCAGTGTGGTCATTGTAAACACTTTCAGCCACTTGGCTATGAGTTTTTTAAAATGAATGCCAAAAAGAAAACTTGGACGAGAAGTTCCAGTATATTTTGTTTTTGTTTTGTCCATTGGTGTGCTTTCATACTTCCACAATTACACTATTATTCTGCTTTAAGTACCTTGATTGTATTCTCTAGAATCACGGGTTTGCAGTCAAGTGAGGCACTAGAGCTCTTGACTGAGAGATACTCTTCTCTAAACCGCAAATCCCAGGATTCCACTGGATGTCACCATAGCAGCTAAATGGAATTATAGTGATATCACCATGCTGTGTAAAAAGGCCCTTTGTCCCAGCCAGTGTATCATATTTAGGACAAAAAAGTCCCATGGTGTTCTTGGTTGGCCACAGCTGTGTTGCCAAAATGATGGGCTCATGTTGTCAGTAGGTGTGTCCTATTTGGAGAATGGGCAGGCCAGACACTGGAGTTCACATTAAAGTTAGGAAATACATAAAGCTCTAACCCTAAAACAACCCCAACCTGGAATAGCGGAATGCTCACTGAAGTTAGGAAAAATTCTCCACAACTCAGTCTGTGCAAGTTGTTTTTTTTTAAAAAAAAAAGAACAGGTTCATGAGGATTTAATTCAGATTTTATTTTTAATTAGTACATTTCTAGGAAAAGGTATTTCTTCAGTGCTCTGCATTTTACAGAAGTAGAATCAGCTATTTGGAATTAGCAGCTGAGCTCAGTTTGCATTGGAAGGTTACATGAAGTAGCTGAGTTTTTTGTTTCGTTTGGTTGATTTGTAGAAAAGCTGAGATGGTTTGGCACAGAATGCTCCATTCCTACTTGAGGCTTGCAGGCAAATTAGGTTGTTTATCATATTAGTGGTAAGGCACCAGCTCATTTTCAAACACTTTACCATATCAAGGCAAACATTAAGAAACTACAGCTTAGTGTGGCAAACCAAATCCTCTGGCAAACTGTGGCTGGAATCATGTTGATTATAGCAGAGTGGGTCCATTGAATCAGTTGTTGAATGAGTTAGTAATTGGGTAAATCCAGCTGATTTAGTGGCACTATCCTAGGTAGAATGAATGATAGGATTTAGGCACAGGATGTAAAGTGGATTTGCTAACTGCGATATCTCTAAATTGACAAAACCTAGTTAGCTCTTGCGTTCTTGCTTTAAAAGCGTGCCCTACCATGGAAATGGGAGTGTGCTTAAAACATTCAGAGAAGTAAAAATTGAAAGAAGATGAGCTGCCTTTATCCACCATTTTCCTGCTCTGCATCTTGGATACCATAGTTTGGCTCCTAAGGTTGAGTTATTTGTGTAAAATAACATTGGTCTGGTGTTTGAATTTTACCCATGTAGAAGAACTACATGTAGCATGATTAGTACCAAAACTAAAGTACCTAGGTGATGCCAGGAATCCTTTCACATGCATTGATGTCGTTACGGAAGCAGTTGTATGTTTTTGTCCAACGTGCAATGTCCACATTTGGTTCAAGTTTGAGAAAGTAGAGTTGCAGAAGCTATGTCACTGTGCAAGCTGTGGTGCCTATGCGTGCAACCAGGTGTACAGGGATATGTACATACTTTGGTTGTACATTTATGTTTTCAGTTGTGCTCCATTACCATTCAGCACAAGTGGTCGTTTTGTGCTAGACATACACAGTGCTGCAATCCCACTTTAACTGCCATGGTTTCATCCTGTGGAATCTTGGGATTTGCAGTTTAAAGGGGGGTATTTATCATTCAGAGTCAGAGAGCTGTAGGGCCTTATCAAACTACAAACCCCAAGATTCCATAGGACTCAGCCATGGCAGTTAGAAGTGAAATCATAGCAGTATAACTGTATGAAAGTGTGAAAGGGCCCAAGGTATTGCCTAGCTCAATGATTAACTCACATGTGGAAATCTACATGATGTAGGCTCTAATCCAGTCCTTTTCCCCTTTCTCTCTCATGCTCAAACCTCTACAGGTTTTAAACTTCTTAAATGTGTTTTAATGGTAGAATTGTTTAACGTTAGGATATTTAAGTAGTTTCATACGTCGTCATTCTTGTGTGCCTTCAGGTCATTTCAGGTTTATAGCCGCCCTAAAGGCAAACCTGTCACATGGTTTTCTTGGCAAAATTTGTTTGAGGGAGGGTCCCGTTGGCGTCCTCTGAGGCTGTGAGAGTGTGATTTGCAGAAGGCCACCCAGTGGGTTTCCATGGTTGAGCAAAAATTTGAACTCTGGTCTCTAAAGTCATAACGCAGCCTTCAAACCACTGTGCCACACTCTTGGTTTAAATGCTTTTACATTTTTAAAAATAATATTTTTAAAATAATAGGTCTAAGTTAGTGCTTTTTAAATAATTGGTTAGCTTATTTAATTTTTTAGAAAAAAATTAAAATTAGAGATTAAAATCTATAAATTTAGAACTATAATTTTATCTATTTTATAGATCTATAGTATAATACATGTATAAAAGATCTATAATATTTTGGTTACATTTTGTTTTAATCAGTTTAACCTTGCGCGACACACTGAGAGAAATGCAAGGTATAAATTAAAGAAAGAAAGAAATTAAACCTAAATGTTTAAAGTGTTTATTCTACTTTTTTCCCCTCTGTGTGCCAGCTTGAGATCCTGTACTATAGGGAAGGGATGTTACAGTTTAAAAATGATAAATAAATCTACAGTGTTTATATGATATTTGCAGGACAACTGGATCGCTCATCAGGATGACTTCAACCAGCTACTGGCAGAGCTGAACACCACCCATGGACAAGAGATCCCAGGTACAGGAGTGTGCCTGGAAAGGCTGGCTGGCAGTGACTGACCCATCATCCCCGTTGCAGTTCTCATGAAAGCAACCATAGTGCTCACTGAAGACCTTATTTATTTGCTTTGATTTATATCACATCCCATCTGCTTTGGCCAGGCCTCACCTGGAATCCTGTGTCCAGTTCTGGGCACCACAATTCAGGAAGGATATTGACAAGCTGGAATGTGTCCAGAGGAGGGCCACCAAAATGGTAGAAGGCCTGGAAACCATGAAGCCCTGTGAGAAGCAGCCTAGAGAGTTGGGTATGTTCAGCCTGGAAAGGAGAAGGTTAAGAGGCGACACGGTACCCATGTTCAAATATTTGAAGGGATGTCATACTCAAGGTGAAGGAAGCCTGTTGTCTGCTATTAGGACACAAAGCAATGGCTTCAAACTTTTAGGAAAAGAGATTCCACCTAAGCATTAGTAGGAACTTCCTTATTGTGAGAGCAGTTCAGGGGAGTTCACTGCCTCAAAGTGTGTTGGAATCTCCTTCTTTGGAGGTTTTTAAACAGAGCTGGATGGCCATCTGTCAGGAGTGCTTTGATAGTTTCTTCCTGTCTGGCAGAATTGGGTTGGACTCTATGGCCCTTGCAGTCTCTTCCAGCTCTAGGATTCAGTGATTTAGGATGTATGAGACTCAAAGCAGCTTACATTCTTAAGTTAAACAAGAGAACTGAAACAGCAGGTGATACAAAAGTTTTTTTGAAAAAGCATTAAACAATCCATCAATTTAAAACATTACTTTTAATTTAAAACAAATGAAAAACACGTAAAGCATAGAATTGTAGAATCCTACAGTTGGAAGAGACCGCAAGGGCTCTCTAGTCCAAAGCCATTCTGCCATGCATGAATTCACAATCAGAGCACTCCCAGCAGATGGCCATCCAGCCTCTATTTCAAAACCTTCAAAGAAGGGGACTCCACCACACTCCAGGCAGCAGCATATTCCACTGTCGAACTGCTCTTACTGTCAGAAAGTTCCTTTTAATGTTTAGGTGGAATCTCTTTTTGTGTAGTTTGAAGCCGTTTATCCTAGTCTCTAGAACAGCAGAAAACAAACTTGCCCGATATTCCGTATGGCATCGTTTCAAATATTTAAATATGGTTACCATGTTCCCAGAGCCAGTGTGCATTAGTGGTTTGAGCATTGGATTACAACCCTGGAGACTGGAGTTGAAGTCCCTGCTTGGCCATGGAAACCCACATCATGCACTTTTAATCCCCAGAAACCCAATTGATAGGTTCACCTTAGTGTTGCCACAAGTCAGAAACAACTTTTTTTTTGTAATAATTTTTATTAAGATTTAATCTTGAAAATAACTCCCCCCCCACACACACACACACTTCCAGGCTTAAATCTTCCAGTTACAATTACTTATTTCCATTACATACAAACATAATTTCCATTTTACAGAGAAGAGAACGTTTACATTATTTCTTCCTGATTTCTTATACATTTATATCTTTGCCCAATCCAATATTCCTTTCCATTCTTTTTCAAACTTCTGGATAGATTGATTCTTCAAAGAAAATGCTAATTTTTCCATCTCTATCATGTCCGGAACTTTTAACTTCCACTCCTCAATATCAATATATTTCTTTTCTTTCCAGTGTTGTGCATATGTTAACCTTGCCACAGTTATTAAATGCAATAATATCTTCTGATGACTTCTTATTTCCTTCAGAAACAACTTTAAGGTAGACAGCAACAATGAATCATGTCACCTCTTAGCTTTCTCCAGGCTAAACATACCCAGTTCCCTAAGCTGCTCCTCACAGGGGCATCGTTTCCAGGCCAATTACCCTTTTGTTCACCCCGCTCTGGAAACATTCATCACAACTTTATTAAGAAAAAACTGTATCCATTGCTCATCCTTCTACCCTGATCAATTAAAGGCTGCAGCCCAGTGGAAAATAGGGAGGACTTTGCCTGCCAGTAAAAAAGAAAGCAGTCAGGGAGCTAACCAAGCCTCCCTTGGAAGGGAGTTCCATAGCCAAGGAGCAGCTGCTGAGTCTCTCCCGTATTCTTACCAGAGGAGCCTGTGAGGGTGGCAAGATGGAGAGAAAGCCTCTCCTTGAAGTTTGCAAAACTCAACCTGTCTCCTATGGGGAGATGCAGGCTTTCAGATAGTCTGGACTTAATCTGCATAGGGCTTTAGAGGTCAGAGCAGCACTTTGAATTGTGTCTGGAAGTGGATCAGCAGCCAATGGAACTGTTACAACAAAAGATTTATACGCCCCTTCTTTATAAGCCAGTGTGCACCATTCAGTATCTCATACTGCTGTTTCCACCCCAAGAACTACAGGTATACCTCAGTTGATGATGCGGATATGTTCCAGCACATTACTTCTTTAACAGAGTGGTACCAGAGGCAGGAATAATATGGAAAGAATAGAGAGATTCCTACACTACAAATTACAAAGGGGCAGTTAGACATGTTTCAGCATTTTTTTTTATCCAAAACTGATAGGTGAAATGAAATAATCAGGTCAGGCAAGCCTAGCATAAGTAAAGGAAAACATTATGAACTTTTCACAGACCACTTTAAAGCTTTTCCCAAAATGCATCCAGAGATTTTCTTTCATCAGCCTTCACTTTTTCGAATAATTTCTGTTTTGGTGGCTAAACTGAGAGATCTGTATTTTTTGTTTTTAACACCTTGGGGCTAGCTTATGAGGTAGGCTTATTTGCTCTCTCTTTTTCTCTCTGAATGCATGGGATTCTGGAGGCAATTGCTGTTTACGTAGCAAGCTTTATTGCATTGTTTGCTGTAGTGCTGCAACCCAGCCTCCAGAGCCGTGCATTACTCCAACCTTCCTTGACCATCCTAGCAATTCCAATACTGTTGAAAAACTGCCATCAAGAGAGAGGACAAGGAGAAGGACCGTGGGGCTGTTTGTAGATAAAAAAGGAGCTTCTTTGTCAGAGGCATCGTTAACTGAGTAGCGCCTAAATGTAGCTGCTGAAATCTCTGTGGCCTCCCTCAGTGCATTTGAACGAGAGGATTGGACTCCACAAAAGGATGTGCTAAAATAAATCAGTCTCAAAGGGTACCTGAAGATTCCTTCCCCCACTTTCTGTTTTGTTTACCTGTCTCCTGCTAACCCACTTTGAAACTATGAATGCTGTGAAATTTCAAATCTTTACCACACGAGGGCACTGCTGCCATTTTGAAGGGAAGCTTGCGGTTCAAATGAAGTCAGAACAGATATAGATTACAGAGCAAGATCTGGCTGGAATCTTGCTGCACATTTCTGTAGTGAGAGGGAGGGGTACACATGCTTGTCGCCGTGTTCTTTTCATCAGGGATGTGGCACTGGGGTGTGTGTGCCAAAACTACTCCTTTGCAAATGAGAGAGCAGTTTAGGTGCATGCACGTGCCTGCCACCACATTTGTTGGCACCCTTACCTCCTGCAGTCACATTGCTGCTGAAAGGGACACAGTGGCTGGCATGTACGCATGCTCAAGCTGCTTCCTCATTTGCAAACAAGGGATCAATTTTGGCATATAAATCCCCATCACCAACACCACTGGCACATCCCTGTTGCTGCCACTGGTGGTGGTGCCCAGCAGCAAGGCTTTGCAGACCTTCTGGGAGGGCTCCGTAAACCCCAGGTTAGGAACCCCTGGAGTGTGTCCAGAGGAGGGCGATCAAAATGGTGAAGGGTCTGGAAGCCATGTCCTATGAGGAGCGGCTTAGGGAGCTGGGTATGTTTAGTCTGCAGAAGAGAAGGTTAAGGGGGGACGTGATAGCCATGTTTAAATATTTGAAGGGAAGTCGTGTCAAGGAGGGAGCAGGTTTGTTTTCCACTACTCCAGAGACTAGGACAAGGAGCAGTGGATTCAAGCTGCGGGAAAGGAGATTCCACCTGAACCTCAGAAAGAACTTCTTGATGGTCAGAGCTGTCAGGCAGTGGAATATGGTGCCTCAATGGAGTATGGTGGAATCTCCTTCTTTAGAGGATTTTAAGCAGAGGCTGGATGGCCATCTGCCAAAGGGAGTGTTTTGATATGGGTTCCTGTGTGATGAGGTTGGACTGGATGGCCCCTGTGGTCTCTTCCAACCCTATGATTCTGTGATTCTTTGATTCTATATGAAACCAATGAATTTTATGTTTAGGCTTGGGTCCCATCTCCAAGATAGCTCATTATATACATATTTGCAAATACAGGTATTCCAAAATCCAAAACCCTTCTGGTCCCAAGTGTTTTGGATGAGGGATACTCAACCCATACCATTATTTGCAGGCATCCAAAGCAACAGTCCTATGGTAGCGAGAGCCATGGGAAGCTCACCCCACCCTCTCTCTGGGTGATGCACCCACATAGTCCACAAACCTTTGCCTCTTGCAACAACTTCCTGTGTTTGTGTTTCAGAGGCCGTATCCAGAGAGGAAAAGAAAACCTTTAGCCTGGAGGAGAAATCCAAGACCTCCCGGAAACGGGTTCATTACGTGAAATTTGCCAAAGGTAAGCGGGGAAGGCTGCTGCAGTGAAACCGGAAGCAGGGCCACCGAACTGTCTCCCGGACCCTTGTGCTCTTGGCTGTCACTGATGCAGATTTTTCTGGCCAAAACTGTACAGGAAAACTTTCCAAAGTACTTAGATGGCTGTGGATCAGTATGTTGGAACTATTTTTAGGAGGCAAAATACAAATAGCTTTGCTAATGTTATTTTTGAAGGCTCTGTTACAGATGGGGATTCCAGATGTTGTTGAATGGCAGCCCCTGACCTTCCCCACTGTTGGTTGTTCTGGTTAAGGCTTCTGGGAGTTGCAGTCCAACAACATGTGGAGGCCTGAACAGTTACTGCTTCTACTCCATAATTATTCCAAAGGACAAACTTTTAGCATCAGTGTTGCTGTCATTCCAGCACCAAATAAAAACTACTAAAACCAGTACTGTTTACTAAAGATTTGGGGGCATGACTGATCTTGTGCAAATTTGCACCTGGAGATCATTTGCATTGTTGTTTAAATTGTGTTGATTGGTCTTGTATGTCTTCAGGTAATTTCTAACTTACGGTAACCCTAATACAACCCTGTCATGGGATTTTCTTGGCATAATTTGTTGAGAGAGAGTTTGCTGTAGGCTTCCTCTGAGGCTGAGACAGAGTGCCTTGTCCAGGGTCACCCAGTGGGTTTCCGTGGCTGAGTGGGGATTTGAATCTTGGTCTTATGGTGTTCCAGTCCAACCCTCAAAGCATTGCAGTACACTGCAAAAAAATAAAATAAATGTTAACAGTTTATCTGTATACCTACTGACTCAGCTGAGTTGTATGCAGTATATAAAGTAACACAGAAAACATGCTCCCATAACATTATTAAGTGGATCTAACCAAACATGGAAAACCCTCACCCTTTTACCCAAAGGTGGTAAAACAGGGGAGACAGAGCTGTGTGCTAAAGACAGGGCACCTTATCAGATTGGGAACTGCCACACCAGTCTGGGAGAAGTGAGAGCCGGGCACACCAGGGCTGAGTGAGATTTGAACCCTCATCTGCCATGATCCTAGTCCAACATTCAGACTTCGACAGCAGGTTGGTTCAATTGCACAATTGTTGTGTGTGCCTTTTTGACTTATGGTAACCCCAAGGTGACCCTATCACCTGTTTTTCTTGGGAGAATTTGTTTGGAGGGGAGTTTGCCTTTGCCTTCCTTCCTCTGAGGCTGAGACAGTGTGACTTGCCCAAGGTCACCCAGTAGGTTTCCATGGCTGAATGGGGATTCAAACCCTGGTCTCCTGGGGCCCTAGTCCAACTCTCAAACAATTACACTACACTGGCTCTTGTAGCACACTTACTGTAGTTTGAAGTATACTCAGATTCATAACATAACTTGGGCTTTTTTCATTGGGAAAACTTCCCAGGGTTTACCAGACAGGAAAGCTGGGTAGCCTTATGGTACCCTATCCCTCTTGTCTTTCTAAGAGAAAACAGATTAAATTGTGCAAAACATGCATTGTGCAAAATAGCTTGCATGAGTTCCAAAGCATTTAATTTTCATTTGTATCAGGCAGCAGAATAAGGGCACAATCCTAGAAAAAAGAAAAGAAAAATCTCTAAGCACCCTTGAAATTAATGGGATTCTTGCAAAAGTGTTAAAGGTTGAACCTTCCTTATCCAGAAGGCTCCAAAATCCAAAAACTACCAAAAACCTAAAATGTTTGTCATCAGCCACCTGCTTCCAGTGGTACCAAAAAGAGAGGGTGAGGATCTATGAAATGATGGGAGACATGGATTCGTGCTGAGCACTGTGTTTGCATTCTTGCCATTTCACAGATCGTCAGTTTCTCTCCAGCCTAGCGTCTCATGCACAACACAACAAACAAGACGCAAAGCTATTCCAAAAAGATATTATTTTCCACAGTGTGAAAAAACCTGGAACACTTCTGGTACCAAGCATGTCTGAGAGAGGTACTCAACCTGTGTTGTTGCCATCATAACTGAGACATTCACCCTCTCTCTATCTCTGTTTAACCGCAGACTGTACTTTGGTTCCATTCTTATTTCTCGTTGTTTCTTTCCATTTGCCCTCTGTGCAGGCAAAGATCTCTCTTCCCGAAGTGAAGAGGACCTGTCCTGCATTTTTGGAAAACGTCAGACCAAAAAAAATCAGGTAAGAGATTAATTCAATATTGTTCTCTGTTGAAAGTACCCATTCTAGTTATGAATGATGTTTCCTGTAGTGTCTTTTTAGCCCAGTGCTTCTCAATTTTTAGTTTTCTAGACAATTTAGATTGCAACTCCCAGAAGCCACAGCCAGCATGGCCAGTGGGCAGGAATTCTGGGACCTGAAGTTTCCAACATGTGGAGAACCACAGTTTGAAAAGCACTGTTTTCTACTGTGTCATTATAGTGCTTTCATAGTACTTTAATTGCTGTGGTTTCATCCTATGGCATCTTGGGTTCTGTAGTTTTGTAAGGGTTTTAGAATTCTTTGCTAGAGAGCTCTAGTGCCTTGACAAACTAAAAATTCCAGGATTCTTTAGAAGCAATTAAAGTGATGTTAAATGCTACAGTTGTGTAGTGTAAAACTGATCTGTGTGTAAAATCATTGTTCAGTCTACTGTTTGAATGCTAAGCTTGGGTGGCAACCCTGTAAGCATTTCCTTGGGAACAAGTCCCATTGAAGTATATAGACTTTGCTTTGAAACAGACAGGCATCTGATTATGCTATTATCCTTGGTTTGGCATTAATCACTTTAAATCAGCACCTTCCCTACCTGACTCTTTCTCCAGTACTTTTGCATCAGTTTAAGCATTAAACGGTCCTTTATGTTGAAACAACATATCTGATTTGCTCTCTGTTAATTCTGGGAAGCGATGTAAGAAATGATGGTTGAATCAAGTTCTCTTCCAGGAAGGATGAAGTCTTTACTTGCCTGAAGTAAAGTAGCCCAGCAGTTGGGACCAAAATAATAGGAGGGAATTTAATCAGGAAATCACTTTTTTGCTTCCACAAAATTATCAGAGATGTAGGTAACATTTCCTTGAGAATGAGATTTGGACTGTTGTTGTTGACAAAGAGTTGGCCCTCCACATTTGGGGATTAAGCTTTCACAAATTTGATTATTTGTGAGTTTCTCCAACCCCTGCCCCCCACAACTCAGGTGCTTCTTTCTGGGGAAGCTTTCCTTCTTGGCAGCTCCGATCAGGTCATGCAGCCCTTTAAAACCCACCTCTGGTCCTCTTCCTCCTCCACCAGCTGCTACTTGGTCAACTAAGGATGGTTCACAGCCCAATTTCTCATCACCACACACTTGTTCCTGATAAACAACACACACGTGCCCAAGGAAGGAGATGGGAGAGAGCGGAAGTATAGGTCCACCATGCCAACCCACCCTCTTTTCCTCTCCATTCTATGACCTGGTTTTGACCCTGGGCACCCATTCTCCTCAACATGTCTCTGCTCCCTTCCCACAGATATACACACACACTTTGATATTTGCAGTTTTTCCACTTTTGCAAAGGTCCTGTGCCCTAAACCCTGGAAAATGTGGAGGGCCGACTGTAATTCAAATGGCTGGTGGATAAATCACAACAGCATTTTGAGGCAAAACAATAACAGATCAGCTGTGGAAATTGTTACTAGTTGACAGCCGGACTTCTTATCTTTTTCTTTAAAGAATTCTTCTGGAGTTTGTCTGCTTCTGAATTTGCATTTGTATGAATCCTCCCTGACCAAAGACTTTTGGAAGAAGATGGGGTTGTTGTTATTGTTGCAGTTTTATTGTTAAAGTGTGTTTGTGAGACAAAGCTGGAATGCATGAATTACTTGCTAGAAATACCTATTGCAAGGAAGGCACAGTGATCATTGCTGATTTACATAGATTAGGACTCGGGATTAGAAACATTGTACATGCAGGAGTGACCTATTAGTCATGGATAATATGCCGGCAGTGCCACGCCACGGTTTGGAATGCTTGCATTTATTTAGGATTTCACCAATGCTCTTTTCTCAGATACTTCTGTTTCCTATCTCACCAACCCCCAGCAATGGCATGCAGCACCCTGAGGCCTGAAACAGCACTTCCTTCCAGAATTTTTCAACTGGAGAGCAATAGAGCCGCAAGTTGATATAGCAGTCTGGGTTGCTGCTGCCCCTCCAACAACCTGGTGATAGAGCAGTATTAATTTTTGAAGCTGTACATGGAATAAGGAAGCAGAGTGTGTCAATTCTCTCTATGAGATCTATTATAGCTTCTCCTTTGGAGAAGCGAGGAGATTGCTTTTGCCTGGCTTCTCCTAGCAAAATTGAACAGAGCTGAGAGTCAGGGTGTTTGGAAGAAGCTGGTTTTATTTCAAGCCACTTACTGCATTTGAGAAAAAGTTGAATTGATGCTCAGACCTTCTTTCTTCAGAGCTTGAGACAGTTGCTTCTTTGGACTAGTGTGCTCTGTGTTATTTATTGATACTTACGGGTTTAATAGCGCTTTTTTGTTTTGTGTTGGTGTATCTGGAGTTAATGTAGCTAGGTTTTAATTTTTTGTAAAATACTGTGAGAGGAGGGGTGTGGAAAATAAAAAATGAAAGCAAAATTTGGTATGTAAGCCAGCATGGTGGTTTAAGTGTTGGACTAGAACACGGGAAGACCAGGGTTTGAATTCCTACTTGACCATGGAAACTTGCTGGATAACCTTGGGGAAGTCACACTCTCAACTCAGAGGAAGGCAAGGGCAAAGTTTCTTTCTCTGGACAAATTCTGCCAAGGAAAGTTCATGAGAAGGTGCACAATAACAACAGCAAACAACAGAGTGAGCTAGGCCCAGAAACGTGGTGGGGGGATGAATGTGAGAGCTAGAAAAAGATGAAAGTATTGTGGGTTCTCAGTATCCACTATGGTTTGGTTCCAGGGCCCCATGTGGATACCATAATTTGTGAATACTCAAGTCCCATTATGTAAAATGGTGTAGTAAAATGGCATCTCTTATATAAAATGGAAAAATCAAAATTTGCTTTTTGGAATTTCATTTTTTTGGAATATTTTCAAGCCATGGTTGGTTGAATCTGTGGATACAGAGTCCATGGATGTGAGGGGCTGACTGTAGAAGCAGAGCTGAAGCTGTGGAAAGAGATGAGAGGGTGATTAAAAATAAGAGATGTAAAGAGTGACCCAGCAAGATGTGGTAGTCTGAGGATTGGGCTACAACCCTGGAAACCAGGATTCAGTTCCCCACTCAGCCATGGAAACCCACTGGGTGACCTTGGGTATGCCACACACTCTCAGCCCCAGAAAACCCCATGATAGGGTTGCTATAAGTCGGAAATAACTTGAAGTCACACAAGAACAAGAACAACAATGATACGAAGGCAAAGCAAAGAGACAGACAGGGCAAAAAGAAAGAAGCCCGGTAGGGAGTGAAATGGAGAGAAATAAGCATGAGGCTTGATCTGTGGGAGAACAATTTGGGGGGGCTTCTTGTTAGGCCTCTGGAAAGAACTGCTTGCCTAGAATCCAAGAGGAAGAGTACAGAAAAAGTGTAAGACATGTATTTCTCAGGGACGGTGATTAGAGAGAATCGGAGGAATCTGTTTCTTCTTTGTTTGTTTTCCTGCTGCTCACTAGAGATGGACTGTAAGCTGAAACAAACCTAAGAAAATCTTAGGATCTAAATGTGAGCTCTAAGAAAAGAATAGTTGGGCTTTTTGATGTTGTTTTTATATTAGAGCAGTATTTTTAAAAGTTATTGGTGTGGCCTGCAGTTATTGGCTGCTCACCCCATGCTTAAAACCTTACCACTCTACCAAAAAGGGGCTTCACTTGTACAATAAAAGGTTGGGGGGCTGCATTGGTAGAAACAGCCTCACAGATAAAGGCATTCACCTGGTGGCAGTGGAAGAATGGGGGAAAGAGCAAGGGCCTTGTTGCAAAGGGCTCTAGATGGTTTTTTTGGCCAATTTCACTCCCCCTCATGAAACAATACCAGTCCGTGACAACTACAACTCCCAAAAACCCTCAACCAGAGTCATAGTCCAAAATTAATAAAGGTTGAGTATATTTCGTCCAAAATGCTTGGGGTCAGAATTGTTGTTTATTTTGGATTTTTTTTCAGATTTTGGAATATTTATATTTGCATATACTTAAAATACACTACTATACAGGAGATATCTGGCAAACCCATGAATGAACAAGCAGGAGCACTGCAGCTGCCTTCTCGAAGACAGAAGCAGGCGGCAGGCAGGCTCCCCGGAGATCTCCTGCGCAGTACTGTATTTTCCCCCCAAATACAGGTATCAGGTCCTTTATATCCTCAATCACTCAGATCCTCAGTCTCTCTCTTGTATCTCATATATGAGAGATGAGACTGGAGAGGGATGTGAGGTTGGAGAGAGACATGAGACTCTGTGAAATGGTGAGAGGCATGGATTCATGCTGAGTACAATGCTTCTATTCTTGTCATTTCACAGATCCTTGTGTCTCTCTCCAGTCTCACGTCTTGTTCATTCAGTACCTGTATTGTATATGAGATGTGAGACTGGAGAGACACTGAGAATCTGAGAGGCAAACAAGCACGAGTGCTGCATCTGCCACAATGAAGGCAGAGGCACATGGCTGGCAGGAAATGGCTTTGGTTTTTGGTGTTTGGATTTTAGATTTCTGAGTTAGGGATTCCAGCCTATATTTCCAGGCTCTACCCTTGCTGCGATTCTTGAAGCCATACTCTTCAGAAGTTTGTGAAGGTAATGGGGGATTGGTTTCAGAGGGGTGCTTCTTGCTTGCCTCTCCCCATCCCAGAACTGGTATGTTTTGGCCTGTGGAGAAGTGTCTGCTGGCTGGTTGTGGTTTCCATTCTTTGGACTGAAAGCAGTGCTTGGGTTTTAAAATCCTGGAGTGTGTCAGTGTTGCGCTTGGGAGAGCAAGGAAATGCCAAAGCAGAGTGTCCCCGTATCTCTTCCTCCCAAGATAGGAGGAGTCCTGGTGTCCATCAGGGCTTGGAGTTCTGCTTTAGAGACTGACTTGGCTGGCTGTTTTGGCAAAGCCCCCTCGGTGCATACATTAGCCCACACTTGCCTCAGGGATATCGGGCAAGGACAATATCCCTTGCCCATACAGTTCTGTCCCCAGGTCCGTGGCTGGCCCCTTAAATAACTGTCCTCCCTGCCCATTGCCCTGATCTGAGTTCTGTAGCCTCCAGACACTCTGCTGTGTCCACGGATCACCTTTTTTTCTCTTCGCCTTTGCTTATCCAGTAGCTGCTTGGCCGGTTACATAACAGAAAAAAAGAAAGCCCTCAGCTATCTTTTCCCAGGTCCAGCGGGATGCATGTCAACGTTTACCCTATCCAGCGCTGCTTTGTTTTTCCTACAGAGTTCAGCAGAAGGGCTGATCGTAGAGAATGAGTTTTCTCCTACTTCCTCAACAGAGCCTGTATACTGGGAATTATCCACGTATAAAGCAGATGAGGACCTTTGGCTCTTTTGGGCTTCTAGTCTGGCCCTCCGTTTCCCCAGATGGCCATGGCCCCTTCCCAGTGGCACATCATCTGGTAGTTTCCCAGCTTTTCTATGTCCCCTCGCCATGCTTTTCCCATTCCAAAAGGCTGAGGTACCTTTCTGAAGACTTAGTGAAGGGTATCAGCAGCACTAAGCTGAAGCATCTTAGAGAGAGTTGGGATGTTTGGCCCGGAGAAGAGAAGACAGAGAGGTGACATGATAGCTATCTTTAAATATCTGAAGGGATGTCATGTAGAGGATGGAACAAGCTTGTCTTCTCCTGCTCTGGATGCTAGAACATGATCCAGTTGATTCAAATGACAAAAGAGATTCCACCTAAACATTAGAAAGAACTTTCTTTCACAGGCTGGTGGACTCTCCTTTGGAGCTCTTTAAACGGGTTGGATGGGCATCTTTCGGGAGGGCTGGAATAAAAGTTTGCTTCCTTCTGTGGAAGCTCAGTGCTAACCAGAGCTTGGATACCTCCACTGGGGGATTCTGGGAGTTGTTGCCCAAAAAAGGAGTGTTTCCAGGCTCTAGCACTGGTGGCCTAGAAAAACCTATCTGCCCTTCCCCTGCCTCCAAAATCTTCCTGCGTTCAGGATCAAAACCAGCCAAGTACCACTTCTCCTGGACTTCCGTTGCTTTCCCTGAATGACGTAGCCATTCCACCTCTTTTCTCTTGATGTCACTAGTTGCAAAACATTTGGCCTTCATCCAGTCCAAGAGCTTATTTCCTTCCAGGGCAAATTGGGGAGTATAATGAGCAAGAAATTGTGTGTGGGGGGGGGGTAAGTTGTCTCTCAGATCTTTGATATCTATAATACTATAAAAACAACGCCTGTCTATCCAAAATTCGAATCGTCAGCACTTTGTCCAGGGAGACAATGAATCCACCGAAAACATTGATCGGCCTTTAGATGATGGAACTCTCCAAAGGCTTCTGGCGTGAGCCAGGTTCACTCTCCGTTCTTGGATCTGGAGTAAGGAAAGGGCTACACATCTGACATGATTCCTTTTTTTCCTTTTAAAGAAATCTTTGCATCAGGGAGGCAAGAAAACACATTCTACTAGTTCTTATCTTTTTGAACTTCCTGGAACCCCTTTATATATACTCTCATGTCCCTCCCAAGCATCTC
This sequence comes from Ctenosaura bakeri, assembly GCA_948474755.1. Lineage (NCBI taxonomy): Eukaryota > Metazoa > Chordata > Lepidosauria > Squamata > Iguanidae > Ctenosaura > Ctenosaura bakeri. The sequence continues at coordinate 30,516 of CAOLHI010000090.1, read as the reverse complement.
TCTTTTACACACATACACATTCCCTCTATATATAATAAATTTATTCTCCATGTTTCCTTCCTCCCTCCAGCTGTATTTCCTGACAAGGTCTTATCATTGGGGAAAGTGTTCCTGCAAAAGGCATTGAGGTTTGGAATCCATCCGGGATTGGGAAGTCACTAAAGGGGATTCTGATTTCATCTTGACAGGGCAGGAGGCTCCCAAAAGTGCTTTAAAATAAGGGGGTCACATTGCAAACACTGATAAATGTAGAGGTGTAATGTGTGGTTGTGTCTTTCACATGCTCACTGCTTCTCTGATCTTTGGGGTCCTGGGTTGGTAACAGCATTTGTCACAAGCATGCGGTTGGGGTCCCTTCTGTAGAAGCCACTTCTTTGCTGTCTTTATTCCTTCCGTCATTTAGGTATGTCTCATTACCGGCCTTCTGGGGGCTGCTACTCTCATCTTCGGGCGATTTCCTGATTACTAACACACAGGTTTTCCCCCTCTTCAGAGTTTCCTCTCCTGATTCATGTTTCCTGATGGTCGCTGAAGGAACTGAGTGGGTGTCTGGGCTGACCGTTCAGCCAGGGAAATGGTGTCAGCAGCCTTAGCTGTTATTTATTCAGTACACAGCTGTGAGGACTAGAAACCTGCTTTTAGTGTTCCTCAGGGTCTGTAGAACTGGTAAGCACCAAAAAGCCAAGGCGTGGATTGCTGCTGATGATTTTATTCATTTATATCGTGCCTTCCTTCCCATAATGGGACGACCAAGGTTTTAAAAGTAATACAGATTCAAAATTATGCAAAACTTTGATAAAATGTATAAATATAAAAGCTGTTTTAAAAGCAATTAAACAATTTACAAAGTTAAAACACTAACCGTTAAAGTTGGCCCTCCACTTTTGCAGGTTTCACTTTCACAGATTATTTGTGAGTTTCTCCAACTCCTGTCCTCCTGCTTTGCTTTTTTTTCAGGGGAACTTTACCTCTCAGCAGCTCCAATCAGCCTGTATAGCCCTTTAAAAGCTTGCCTCTGGTCCTTTTCCTCCTCTACCAGCTGCATGGTCAGCTAAGAACAGCTCACATCCCAATTTTTCAGCACCGCAAACCCTTTCCTGATGCCTCCCACACACCCAGGAGTGGGAAGAAGTATAGATCCACCATACCAACCTACCCCCTTTCCCTCTCTTTCCTTGGACCTGCTTTGCACCTGGGTGCTCACTCTCCCCACCATGCCTTGCTCTGCTTCCCACAGACACACACATTTTGATATTTGCAGTTTTTCCATAGTCCAAAATATCCTAAAGGCAAAATATCCTGTCTGATCTTGAAAGCTAAGCAGGGTCAGCCCCAGTTAGTATTTGGATGGGACACCACCAGTGAATACCAGGGACTATAGGCTGTATTTTAGAGGAAGGAACTCCTGAGTATTCCTTACCTTAAAAAACCCTCTGGAATTCATGGGGCCTCCATAGGTTGACAGGCAACTTGAAAGCACATAGACACACATGTAAGGTCTCACACTTAGGCAGAAAAAATGGAATGCACAAATATAGGATGGGGGATGCTTGGCTGGATAGCGGTACGTGTGAAAAGGATCTAGGAGTCTTGGTAGATCACGAGCTGAACATGAGTCAGCAGTGTGATGCGGCAGCCAAGAAAGCCAACACAATTCTTGGTTGCATCAATAGGAATATGGTGTCTAGATCAAGGGAGGTAATGGTACCACTCTATTCTGCATTGGTTAGGCCTCATTTGGAATACTGTGTCCAGTTCTGGGCACCTCATTTTAAGAAGGATGTCGACAAGCTAGAACGTGTCCAGAGGAGGGCGACCAAAATGGTGAAGGGTCTGGAAGCCATGAAGCCCTCTGAGGAGAGGCTTAGGGAGCTGGGGATGTTTAGTCCGCAGAAGAGAAGGTTAAGAGGGGACATGATAGCCATGTTTAAATATTTGAAGGGATGTCATGTTGAAGAGGGAGCAGGCTTGTTCTCTGCCACTCCAGAGACTAGGACAGGGAGCAATGGATTCAAGCTGCAGGAAAGGAAATTCCACTTGAACCTCAGGAAGAACTTCCTGGCTGTCAGAACTGTCCGGCAGTGGAATCTGCTGCCTCAATGGAGTGTGGTGGAGTCTCCTTCTTTGGAGGTTTTTAAGCAGAGGCTGGATGGCCATTTGTTGGGAATGCTTTGATGGGCGTTCCTGCATAGCAAGGGGTTGGACTCGATGGCCCCTGGGATCTCTTCCAACTCTATGGTTCTATGATTCGATAGATAGGTAGATAGGTAGATAGCTTGGTTTGGTATAAAATCATCATGTTCAATGTGTTAAAATTACAGTTGATTGGGAAAATAATTTCAAAATGAACTTACTTTTTTGCATTTTATTTTTTTGTTGTGAATGGAGCGACAAGATCCTTATCCTCTTTGCTTTTGGCTGTTCAAAGAGCCGACAAAATAAATAACTAGAAGAAACCACCAACAGCATTAAAAGAGGGAAAATTATTTTGTCTCCACTAGTCCTCCACAGCATCAATTATTTTTGTCTCCACTAATTCTCCATAGCATCAGGCAAATATAACACACTGATTCCCATAAAAAGAACTGAGAAAAAGAAACGAAGACCAGGAATTATAATTATCTGATACTGTACATAGTTTTACATAAAAGTATTCTCTCACATAGTTTTTAGAAATTATTTTGGGGCAGCATATACATCGGTGGAGCCAGTGTGGTGTAATGATTTAAATACTGGTCTGTGGCAAAGGACAGCAGAGTTCAGATCCCTGCTTGGCCATGAAAACTCACTGGATGACCTTATGCAAGTCACACTCTCTCAGCCTTGGAAGAAGGCAAAGGGAAGCCCCCCTTAAAACCCCACGGGTAGGTTTGCCTATTGTCATAAGTCAGAAAGGCAGACAGCCACAATATATATCAATGCCTTGTCTTAAACAGTTTATTCATCTTTCTGAAAATATATATTCCATATTTCAAAGTTCTAACAAAAGAAAATAGAGTAAGAGAGTTCAGGGAAAGAAAGTAAAAAATATTTTTCTTTGTTATAATTTCAGTCCTTCACATCTGTAGTAGACACACATATTGCTGCCTAGAATCAGTGCCAACTATCTGAAAAATTTGCTGTTTTCCTTATTTATTTTCTCCTCCTCCTCCCACCCCACCCCAGCCACCCTTCATCGGTGAAGAATCTCCACCCAGAGCCCCTTGTTCCTTGGGGGTTTTGTTAGGGCCCGATGCGAAACCGAGGGGGGCGGGAAGATCGGGTTTTGATTTATCATCTCGCCTTCCCGTTCGGTCACTTCGATGGGCGAAAAGAGCCGAGTTGGCTTTAATGTGTCGCCATTAGAGACCAAACATTGGCTGGGGGAACCCGTCATGCCGCACAGTGAAAAATGTCCCCTGATTGGCTAATTAATCAGTCAAAAGGGGAATGATACGACTCTTCGGCTTGAGGGACTCGGCTGCGGAGGTGAACAGCCGGGGTGATGAATGGCGCCTCGGCACATTCATATATCAAGGAAACTTAAGTCATTTTTTAACGGTGCTGCGGCCTGAAAGCTGGATTACTGGTTCTTCCAAGCTGTCCTCTTCCCTCTAGCTTTTGCCCTCTTCTTCCTTCCATCTCCCACAAATTCCCCCCATCTCTTTTTTTTTTTTTTTTTGCAATTTTGCTACCTTGGCTTTTTATTGTATGGATGATCACATAAGAAACCACGAAAAGGGGAAAATACTGGAGATGAAGGCAATCAGAGGCTGTCATCTTTTTTAACAAATGTTGTTCTCAGCCATCTCCAACTTCATGCACCCAGCCGTGATGGGTTACAGTGTCCATCATCCCCTGCCGACATGACCCTCTGCTTTGCTGGCCTCTGTGAAACTGAGACATCTGCTTCAGAAGGCAGATTTGGGTACCATGGAATGGTGGGAAAGGGCTGGGTTACTTGATTTATTTATATCATCTTTTTAACTCTAAAGATGGGGAGCAGGGCTTACAGGATTTTTTGATTCGTTTCAAAATAACCCAGCTGGCTTTTGCATAATTTAACATGAGTTGCTTTGGGATCTTTCTACTTCAGGCGACGGGTTGCAGAGCACACCAGTCATCCTTGAGCACATGCTGAGTGCATTCTTACTCTGATGCGTGGCCAAAAAGGAGCCATCTAAAATAGGGTATTCACGATAAAGTAAGAAATACAATCTTTAAATGGGATTTCACAAATTTGTGGAGGACAAGGCTCTTGGGTGTTGTGGTGAAATTAAGCCTCCATGTTTAGAGGCAGTGTATCACCAAAACCAGGTGCTAGATGAAGAAATCTACGGAGCAAGCTCTGGCTTTCAGGCCCTGCTTGCAATCCTTCTGGAAGCATATGTCTTCTTCCCACTTTTACATAGTAATGGTTTGGCCATCTGAACCAGCAAGTCCTAGAATCTTCTGTAGAAGAAACTGGAGACACATTTCAAGATACTCAAAAGGTGGTTGTTTTATTATTTAAAAAAAAGCTGGTTGCATTTGGGCCTGTGTGTATTCTGAAGGCCCTTTCCAGGTGGCTATTTAAAATCAAATTTTAGAAATCTCTGGACCAGTTGGAAGAAGCTACAAGAGACACCTTGTCCAACCCCATACCATACAGGAAATCTCAACACGTTTTTAGGAAAAATGAACTTTCTGAAGTTTGATTCTAAATAGCCTCCTGAAGTAAGTCTTTAGAATCCATGCAGGCCTAAACACGTCGGACTTTCTCTTACTAATAAAACTACCACCTTTTGAGCACCTTGAAACCTGTCTCCAGTTTTCTCCATGGCTTTTCATTGGATGTTCCCCATTTTCTGCTTCTCCAGAATCTTCCTTTATGATCTCATGGAAGATCATCCTCTGTACTTCTCATGCAGAAAATTCAGGCTGGAAAGTCTTTCCCTCTCTCCCATCCCAAGTCAAAATCTAGAGGGAGTCTGGAAATCAGTCTTTTGAACCGAACCACTGGATGGAAGGCGATGCCATTTGCATAGCAGCAGCTTGTGTCTTTCGGCAAGCGAGACAGAGAAGAAAAGAGTTTGAAATTGGCTCCTTCAGTCTCAGGAAGCCAGGGTCAAAGAGTGAGCGAAGGAGTGGCGTTTGCCTGTGTAATTCGGCTGCAGTGAAGTAGTCCCTTCAGTTTTGACAGTTTGTACTCAATGCATCATTGGAGCTGTTGCCTCCCTGACATGTTCTCATTACAGCTCAGACTCTTCTCGTCACCCTTGCAGGCGGCAGAATAATTTTTATTCCTGCACCCCCATTTTTTGGTGGGGGGAGAGAAAAAGAGTGGCATTTCATGCTAAACAATACTCAAAGGAATGTTGTGTGGTAGTAAATTGCAGTGGATTTTCCCCCCAGCGTGCCTGGTGCTCTTATCTCTTGTTTTTAATGAAATTGGCATCTCCTGATTAAACTCTGAAGCCTGTGCTAAGCGGCAGGATTTTCAAAGGTCCTGTCCTCTGACGCAAGGCTCCTGGGAAGCTTGGCACTTTGACCATGTGGCAGCCTCCAAAAAATGGAATAAATAAATAAAGTTACAAGAAGAGAGGACCCTTGTGCATAGTACATAGTTTGGGGATGCCTGGGCTGCAATGCTAGCTCATCTCTGAAGATTGCTGATTGTCCTTTTTTTCGACCCTTACAACGTTCTTTGCAGGGTAACCCTAGTATGCTCCTTGGAGGAAAAGGGTCTCTACCCTTAAAGGCCTGCCTGAATTTTAAGATCCTTTGGAGAAGACTTTCTCAGCCTCACTGCCATTGTGGGTCCAAACGTGGGAGAATGCTTCCTCAGTAGCTGCTCCCCGGCTGTGGAATTCCTTTCCATGACAGGCTTGGTTCTTCCTTTTTTTGCTCTCTTTCCCGGCAAGCAAAGACCACCTTATTTACCCAGGCCTTTGACTGGGTTAATCAGTCATTGCAGAAGGTCCTTTCATTGGAGGGGATTTTTTTTTGTCAGCATGGTTATATTGTAATTGCCTTTTTTACAACTGTTTTAAACTAATATTGTAAATATGGGTGTTTATTTAATTGCTTTTTAACTGTACAGAAAGTCCCCACCTTTTGATGCCCCATTATCTAACAACTCACTCTTCTGACACTTCCAAATTAAAAATAAGGGTTCATTCACCAGGGGTTCTGCTCTTTTATCAATTCTTCTTGCCCAAAGAGGCTTGCTTGGAGCTTTTCCCATGCGCTGGTTGCAATGTGAGCTGAGAGGTGGAAAAAAGGCACCAAGTGGACTGAGAGACTTTGCAAGCAGCACATAGAATCATAGAATCGTAGAATCATTGAGTTGGAAGAGACCCCAGGGGCCATCGAGTCCAACCCCTTGCTATGCAGGAACACACGTCAAAGCACTCCCAACAGATGGCCATCCAGCTTCTGCTTAAAAACCTCCAAAGAAGGAGACTCCACCACACTCCAAGGCAGCAGATTCCACTGCCAGACAGCTCTGACTGTCAGGAAGTTCTTCCTGAGGTTCAAGTGGAATCTCCTTCCCTGCAGCTTGAATCCATTGCTCCTTGTTCTAGTCTCTGGAGCAGTAGAGAACAAGCCTGCTCCCTCCTCAACATGACATCCCTTTAAGTATTTAAACATGGCTATCATGTCCCCTCTTAACCTTCTCTTCTGCAAACTAAACATACCCAGCTCCCTAAGGCGTTCTTTGTAGGGCATGGTTTCCAGACCCTTCACCATTTTGGTCGCCCTCCTCTGGACATGTTCCAGCTTGTCAACATCCTTCTTGAATTGAGGTGCCCAGAACTGGACACAGGATTCCAAATGAGGCCTAACCAATGCAGAATAGAGTAGTACCATTACCTCCCTCAATCTAGGATGGTCAGTCCCAAGTGAGCCTCTCTAAGTCCTTCATGCTCCCTATGGTACAGTACATAGGTTCCACTTTTCAACTGTCTGCTGGCTGTTTGCCCTAATAAATGAAATGAATCCTTTTCAACCAATTCCGAATTCTGACAGTGCTCCAGTCTCTAACCAGTCAGATTAGTGGGGGAAGCCTGTGTTATTTATTGCTTTAATTGTGATTGGTTTTAATTTTCATATCTTTTTGGTCTTAGTCTTTTAATATTTTCAGCCACCTTGGGTCTCATACTGGGAGAAACCCAGGACATAAATTAAATAAATGCTTGCTTGACACCACCTAATGCTTAAAAGCAGAGGAACCTAGCGAGAAGGTTTCTGCAGAAGATCTCAGCATCATTGCAAGGCAAAAGTTTCCTAGTTGCTGGTGTTAATACTCCACAGTTGAGGATTTGCCCTTTTCCAGTGGCAGCGGTGGAGAGCTGAACTGTGGACTTCAGTGGTTGTAGCTCACCTTGTCAGTCGCTGCACCTCACACGGTCTCTCAATTCCCTGCCCACATCCTGTTCCCGAACATAGGTAGTGAGCACAAATAAGGAGTTGAGCAACTTCTGGTCACCTTCTGAGTGCGTCAGGAGATCCGGGTAGCTCTGCCCCATAATTTATAGATGCCGATAAACTCACCTTTACCCCCTTCCTGCACAGAAGCATTGCCTGCTTGTTCTCAGAGGGAGGGAACCAAACCCTGTCTAAATAACTGGAAAGGGGCAGTCTTTTCATTCATCATTGGCAGGGTGCGGGGTGGACATCCTTCAACTTTTTTTCCCCACTGCCAGTTATTTTTGGCAGCCTTACCTTCCTACCTCCTTTCTCATCCCTTCCTCTTGGCACAGAGGAGGACGCCCGCTCTGGATTAATGGGGTTTCTGTTCCTTCAGGGGCAATGCTAGGCGACTTTCTTTCCAGATCTAGGACCAGGGCAGGGGGAATAGGGAGGTGGAAGGAAAAGAATGGCACTTAACTTGGCATTAAGGAAAAAAAAAATGAGCTTGTCAGCCCAGGATTTATATTGTCATAGTTCACTGGGGCTAGATAATAGAGAAGGCTTTGATGTTTGAAACCACTGGTTTGCTTTGCACGGTGAGCATTTTAGTAAGGAAATGTTCAGAGCTGGTTGGTGGGAAAGGGGAGGAGGGCCTAAATGGATAGTTAAGGTGGTTGATGACTGGATTAGGAATACGAGTTCCAGCTGTGCTGGAAGGAAGCACACCTCAGAGGGGCATTGTGCTGGAGTCAAAAGAGCCCCTTCCCCAAGCATCTTAAAATCTGCATTTTTGACCAGAAGAAGTAGAATCTTAGAATTGTAGAGGTGGAAGAGACCCCAAGGGCCATCGAGTTTAACCCTCTACCATGCAGAAGACACAATCAAAGCACTCCTGACAGATGGCCACCCAACCTGTGTTTAAAAACCTCCAAAGAGAGTCCACCACACTCAGAGGCAGCAGTGTATTTCGCTGTTGAAATGATCTTACTGTCACAAAGTTCTTCCTAATGTTTAGATGGAACCTCTTTTCCTGTAGTCTAAAGTCATTGTTCCGTGTCCTAGTCGCTGGGGCAGCAAAAAAACAGGCTTTCTCCATCCTCCATATGACAGGTGCTATCATTTTGTTTGACCTAGACACTGTACTCCTATTGATGCAGCCCAGAATCGCATTTGCATTTTCAGCTGCTGCATCGCACTACTGCCTCATGTTCAGCTTGTGGTCTGCTGAGGCTCCTAGATCCTTTTCACATGCAAGAAATGGAGATGAACAGGAAACAACTGGGGCTTTTCTGTTCCTGCTAAGAAGGAGGAGAGAGATGAAGCTGAAGGCTCCGTATGGCTATTGAGGTTCTGTCTGAGGTGTCTTTCTTTCGGACACCAGACTGTGTTATTGTGTGCTTTTCAAATACGGTAGTTTTGATAATGTTTAAATAATGTGTGCCACAGTGGCTGGCCAGGTGCCCTTGGAAGCTCACAGGAAAGAGAAGGCTATAGGCCCCCAGCATGGATTCATTACAGAAACACCATACCCCCCAACTGTCCCAGTTTGCCAAAGACTGTCCAAATTAATCCCACTTTTCAACTGCTTTTAAAATGGCCCGGTTCGTCTCTCCTCCTCCCACTTCCCCCTTTTGGCCTCAGCTTACTCCAGTTGCTGCAAACTGAGTTCAGAGGACAAAAGTGGTTTGCACTGCATTAACTCAGTGCAGGAAGGGAATCTAAGGAGAGAAGGAAGCAGAATCTTGCCCCCACCCAGTAGGCTCAGGCAAAAGCAAACTGCAGAAACCTCTCCTAGCTTGTGTCTCCTTCCTCATTAGTAACTTTTGCCCTTTGGACCACACTTTGATTTTTTGTCTCCATTTTCATGTGTGAGATGTTGCAGGGTATGTAATGTGCTTGTCCGATCAAGAGCAGTGCGATTGCACATACTTGAGTGTGAAAACGCACCTACTCCTGCCACCAACTAGTTTCTCCTGCTATATTTATTTTATAGTTCTCCAGGGACCAAAGCTTTACTTGTTCCTGCTTCTCTTTCTTATCGAGAATGTCTTCAAAACTTGGCTGGCCCCACTCCACCACACTTTTGTTGGCTGATGTTCCATACTTTTCCTGTCCTGGTCTCTCACTATCTAGAAGTAAACATCAACGCAGTAGATTTGTAGCAGAAAATGGAATGCATCGCGGGGAAGAAATATTTTCCTCTCTGTTTGTTTTACTGGAAGCACGTTGTTGCAAAACTCTTTTCTTCTCATTCGCTAACGTTTGCGTGGTGAGCCGAAAAAACAGGTACTCTCATCGTTTAGGACTGCAATTCGATACAGACTCACCCAGGAGTACGCCCCATTGAGTTCAAGGATGTTACTTCCATGTAAGCATGTATAGGACCAGGATATTAATTGCATATATGTTATGTATAGTTTGTGGACTTTTTGTCATGTCATGCTTGTGCCACCACTGGAGGTCTGTTCACAAGCTTGTGTAGCTGTTTGTTGTTTTGATGTGATGCCGTAGAATCACAGAATCATAGAAATGTAGAGTTGGAAGAGACCCCAGGGGCCACCCAGTCCAACCCCCTGACATGCAGGAACATCGTCAGAGCACTCCCGACAGATAGCCATCCAGCCTCTGCTTAAAAACCTCCAAGGAAGGAGACTCCACTACACTCCGAGGCAGCAGATTCCACTGCCGGACAGCCCTGACTGTCAGGAAGTCCTTCCTGAGGTTCAGGTGGAATCTCCTTTCTTGCAGCTTGAATCCATTGCTCCTTGTCCTGGTCTCTGGAGCAGCAGAAAACAAGCCCTATCCCTCCTCTACGTGGCATCCCTTCAAATATTTAAACATGGCTATCATGTCCCCTCTTAGAAGGCTCACAAATATTCTACAATGGAGGGAGAAAGGAACAAGTTTAGTGAACATATGAAGTTGTGTTTATGTTGATTCAGACAATGGGTCTGTTTAATGCAGTATTCTCTACTCTGTCAGTATATCACCCAGGATTTAGTTCAAGATCTTTTCCAGTCTTGCTGTCAGAGATTGTTTTAACTGGATGTTGAAGACATCAGGGAGACAAATGAGAGGCCATGTGCTTGACTAGTGAATGGAAGTTGCCAATCCCAACAAGGTATATTTTTGGTAAAAATAACAGGGCAGGAAAGTGTACAATTAGTTTGTGACAATAACAGAACTTAAGTTGAGGGAGAAAGGTTTGCTGGATGCAGGTAGCTTACAAGACAATTTGTTGTGTTATTGGGTGCCGTCATTTCTGTCATTTTTGACATATGGCAACCCTAAGGTGAACCTTTCATGGGGTTCCCAAAGTCACCTTAGGGTTCCATAACTGAGCGGGGAATCAAACCCTGGTTTCTAGGCTTGTAGTCTGATGTTCAAACCACTACAACACACTGGCTCTTTGCAAGATGGTATAACATAGAAATGGTTATTCAACAGAGAGAAATGTAAGGTCCTACACTTAGGTAGAAAAAATGGAATACAGAAATATAGGATGGGGGACATGTGGCTGGATAGCAGTACGTGTGAAAGGGATCTAGGAGTCTCAATAGACCACAAGCTGAACATGAGTCAGCAGTGTGATGCGGCAGCCAAGAAAGCCAATATAATTCTTGGTTGCATCAATAGGAGTATAGCGTCTGGATCGAGGGAGGTAATGGTACCACTCCATTCTGCTTTGGTTAGACCTCATCTTGAATACTGTGTCCAATTCTGGGCACCCCAATTCAAGAAGGACATGGTCAAGCTGGAACAAGTCCAGAGGAGGGAGACCAAAATGGCAAGAGGCCTGGAAGCCATGCCTTATGAGGATAGACTTAGAGAGCTGGGTATGTTTAGTCTGCAGAAGAGAAGGTTAAGAGGGGACATGAGAGCCATGTTTAAATATTTGAAGGGATGCCACGTAGAGGAGGGAGTGGGCTTGTTTTCTGCTGCTCCAGAGACCAGGACAAGGAGCAATGGATTCAAGCTGCAGGAAAGGAGATTCCACCTGAACCTCAGGAAGAACTTTCTGACGGTCAGGGCTGTCCAGCAGTGGAAGATGCTGCCTCGGAGTGTAGTGGAGTCTCCTTCCTTGGAGGTTTTTAAGCAGAGGCTGGATGGCCATCTGTCGGGAATGCTTTGAGGGTGTTCCTGCATGGCAGGGGGTTGGACTGGATGGCCCCTGGGGTCTCTTCCAACTCTACATTTCTATGAATCTATGATTCTAAAAATTGCCTACTTTTCTGGAGAATCCTGGGGTGGTTAGTCCAGAAAGGTAAATCTTTAAAGCTCTAGAAAGCAAAAGTAAGAGTGGAGTCACAAGCTTAGGATCAGGAAAGAGTTTAGCTCTGTCAATGGAAAGTACATTGGTTCAATGGAATAAAGTGAGCATGATTGTTTGCAAGAATCATCTACCTTCAGATCTCTGTCTGACTCCAGGACCTCCTCACAGCCACTGGAGGCAGTGTGCAGTTTGTGTCTAAAAATACCAGTTAATATAGCTGGGTGTGTCTCCCTCTGTGTGTTAATTTTAGACGGACAGATTTTTTTCCCTTTTTTCCTTCGCACGATTCTGTAGAATCACTGTTGTACAGCCAAATAATTACACTTTTTTCTTTGAGCTATATGGGAGGATCATAACCAAAATAAACTATTCCAACAATGGGATGTTCCACATGGAGAGATGATAGATATGATTTTGGCACTGTGATCCTAATGATGCTAATCAGGATCAGCTTTTACTTATTTATTCACATCCTATGGTTTTCAAAAAATCCTGGAATCATAGAATTATAGAATCCTAGAGTTGGAAGAAACCCCAAGGGCCATCCAGTCCAACCCCATTCTGCCATATAGGAAGACACCACCAAAGCATTCCCAACAGATGGCCGTCCACACTCTGTTTAAAAACCTCCAGGAAATGAAACTCCACCAAACTCCCAGGCAGCGGCATATTCCTCTGTCAAACCACTCTTATCATTAGGAAGATCTTCCTGATGTTTAGATGGAATCTCTTTTCCTGGAGTTTGAAGCCATTGCTCCGTGTCCTAGTCTCTGGAGCTATAGAAAACAAGCTTGCCCCATCCTCCATATGACCTCCCTTCAGATATTGAAACATGGCTATCCTGTCAACTCCTAACCTCCTCTTCTCCAGGTCAAACATACCTAGCTCCCTAAGCTGCTCCTTATAGGGATTCATGGTTTCCAGGCCTTTTACCATTTTTGTCTCCCTCTTTGGGACATGTTCCAGCTTGTCAATGTCCTTCTTGCATTGTGGTACCCAGAACTGGACACGGTATTCCAAGTGGGGTCTGACCAAAGCAGAATAGAGTGGTACAATTAGAACTTGGGATTCTCAATCTGCTGATCCTCTCCATCCCATTTCAGCCACACATTCATCTCCATTCAGGAAAAGAAAATCGTTAAATATATGGAGGATACAGTAAACGATGTATGTGTCAGCAACACAGATCTACTCAAATATTCATATCCACAGACATTCTGGTCCTTAGGAAAGTCCTGAATGATATGTTGGAGGTTTTTGATGGTGATGCTTTGTATTTTTGAGGAAAGCCATTTTTCCTCAAAGGAATCTTGTTTAATATATCCTTTTATTACCCTTTCATTGTTTGCAAGCTTCTCCATTAGCCATGTAGCCCAGATCCTTTTGCACTATCTTTCAATGGAGAAACTACCCATCTTCCAGTTGGAAACCAATCAACTTATAGAATCATAGAATCATAGAAATGTAGAGTTGGAAGAGACCCCAGGGGCCATCCAGTCCTACCCCCTGCCATGCAGGAACACCCTCAAAGCACTCCCGACAGATGGCCATCCAGCCTCTGCTTAAAAACCTCCAAGGAAGGAGACTCCGCTACACTCTGAGGCAGCAGATTCCACTGCCGGACAGACCTGACTGTCAGGAAGTTCTTCCTGAGGTTCAGGTGGAATCTCCTTTCCTGCAGCTTGATTAATCCATTGCTCCTTGTCCTGGTCTCTGGAGCAGCAGAAAACAAGCCCTTTCCTTCCTCTACATGGCATCCCTTCAAATATTTAAACATGGCTCTCATGTCCCCTCTTAACCTTCTCTTCTGCAGACCAAACTTACCCAGCTCTCTAAGTCTGTCCTCATAGGGCATGGCTTCCAGGCCCCTCACCATTTGGGTCGCCCTCCTCTGGACTTGCTCCAGCTTGACCATGTCCTTCTTGAATTGGGGTGCCCAGATCTGGACACAGGATTCCAGATGAGGTCTAACCAAAGCAGAGTGGAGTGGTACCAGTACCTCCTGCGATCTAGACACCATACTCCTATTGATGCAGCTGAGAATTGCATTGGCTTTCTTGGCTGCCGCATCACACTGCTGACTCATGTTCAGCTTGTGGTCTATGAAGACTCCTAGATCCCTTTCACACGTACTGCTATCCAGCCACGTGTCCCCCATCCTATATTTCTGTATTCCATTATTTCTACCTAAGTGTAGGACCTTACACTTCTCTCTGTTGAATTTCATTTTGTTAGTCTTGGCCCAGCTCTCCAATCTGTCCAGGTCATTTTGAATTTTGATCCTGTCCTCTGGCTTATTAGTCAGTCTTGTCTTCTGTTCTCTGTTCTCACGTTATCTTACTGACATTTGTAATTATTATTGTAACTATTTATTGCTTTTATAGTAAGCCACAGTAGGATCTTCAGATACAGGGCAGGATGTAAATATTTCAAATAAATAAGTGAGCAGGGCCACCAGAGCTTTTTAGGAGGGCCGCATCGTACTCCAGGATTCCTTAGCTTCCCCACCCAGTGATAGTTGTTGCAGGTATGACTCTGTCTCTGTAAGAGAGGGAAGTCTCTGCATATGTACAAAAAAGTTACTTTATTCCCTAATGTTGGAGTGTTGACTGTGATGTTGTGGATTTTCATTAAAAATGTTAATGTGTTTATTAAAGAAATTAAGGTAAAGTTTGATATTACATGCGTAATGTATAGTATAGTGTGTATAGAGAGAGAGCGGGGGGGAGAAGGAGAGGAGTCAAGTGTTTGGTTGAGTGTTTGAATAGGATTTTTTAAATAATGGCCGACGGGTATAAACAATTAGTGCCTGTCAGTTAGTGACAGAGGCCATTTCCGCACTAGCCTGTTATAGCGCTATGATTCCACTTGCAACATCCTATGGAATCCTGGCTCCTCCCGAAACTGCAAACCCCAGGATTCCAGAGGATGTTGCAAGTGGAATCATAGCGCTATAACAGGCTAGTGCGGAAATGGCCAGTTAGAGCTAGGAATTAGTTAATTAGAGATAAGAATTAGGTTGTTAGAGAAGGGACAGTGAAGAATAGAGCAAGAAATGAAACAGCAAAAAGAAGGAGTTTGGGTTTGGAATGAATTAAAACAGGTTCAGCTAGGATTATGAGGAGACAGGGGAAGAGTTAGTGAGATATGATAGAGTCCATCATCATCATCACCATCGTCATCATCAATATCATCATCTTTTATGTAAACCTTGAGACCAGTCTCATCTGCAGGGTGGATGCCAACTGTTAAAAGCAAACATAGCTAAAAACTTGCCACATACAAAAGTTAAACCTATAATTAAATTATCAGAAATTAAAACCTGTTAAAAACATATACCACGAGAAGGAAAACAGCAAATAGAACATCCTATACATTATGCAAGGCCCTTGGTCCTTGGGCAATCAGTCTTCCAAAGCCTGGGCAACAAACGAAATCATAATTTGCCTCCAGAAAGATAGAAAGGAGGGCGTCAGTCTAACCTCTTTGGGGAGGGAGTTTCAGAGCTTGGGAGTAGCCACCAAGAACACCCTGTCCCATGTTCCTGCCAGATGTACTCGTGAGGGTGGTGGGACTGAGAAAAGATCCCCTCCCGAGTTATTATTTTAGTAAATAAATAAATGATCCTCCTTTCTCACAGCACAGGGTTCAATGTGTTGTCTTGAATTCTTCCATACAGAAAATATCATGTGGGAAAATGTGTTGCTAACTGCCGTCAAATTGATCTCACTTATGACAGCCCTATGAATGTGCGCTCTCTCTCCAAGTCACCCCAACCAGCCTGCTCAGGTCTTCTAGATTTAAAGATATGGCTTCCTTGACTGAGTCTATCCATCTGTGATGCAGTCTTCCTCTTTTCCTATGGCCTTCTATCTTACCAAGCACTATTGTCTCTTCTAGGGAGTCGTGTCTTCTCATGATATGGCCCAAGTAGGACAGCCTCAGTTTAGTCATCTTGGCTTCCAGGGAGAGTTCAGGTTTGATTTGCTCCAGGACTTTTGCTCCAGGACTGTTTGTCTTTTTAGCAGTCCAGGGTATCCGTAGAACTCTTCTCCAGCGCCACATTTCAAAGGAGTTGATTTTCTTCTGATCAGCTTTCTTCACTGTCCAGCTTCCACAACCCTGCACAGAAATTGGAAAGACGATGGCATGGACAAACCTAACTTTAGTATTCAGTGATATAATCTTGACACTTCAGGATCTTGTCTAGTTCCTTCATAGCTGCCATTCCAAGTCCTAATCTTCTTCTGATTTCTTGACTGAAGTCTCCATTCTGATTAATAACTGAGCCAAGGTATGGAAAATCCTGAACTATTGTATTTGCCAGTGTATAAGACACACCCATGTATAAGACGCATCCCATTTACAGACTGACAAATACTGTTTGCTGGTGTATAAGTCACACCGGTGTATAAGATGCACCCCATTTTCAAACAGTGTTTTTTGGGGGGAAAAGTAAATCTTATACACCAGCAAATACAGCATTTCAGGTTACATAAATCATCTGTTGTCAATACTTTTGGAGTTTCTTAATATTCAGCTATAAACTTGCCTTTGTACTTTCTGCCTTGATTTTCTCCAGTAATCTAGAATACAGTCCTTCAGATAACCTGGCCCTGAACCATATAGATTTAGATGAGTTAAACAAGTTACTATAACAGCTAAACCTTTAAATTCTGTACCCATACGCTGTTGCTTTGTACATCAAGTAATCTTCAACTGCACCATCAACTTCTGTTATAATAAATTATTCGTGTGCAGTATGCCCACCTCTCCCTGGGTACCCTACACTGATGCTATAGGGCGTTGCGGGGGGACTTTGAAACACAAAACATCTGTTGGGGGCATCCCTGGTCCAAGGGTCATGGCATAGCGATGGGATAAGTGGAGGTCACCGAAGTGCCCATCTCGACTCTCCCTTTCTCTCTCTGGAGGGTGTGCTGAGAAATGGCAAAGTCTAGCCCCTTCCTTTTTTTTTTTGAAAAAAAAAATTATTTATTTTTTCCTAGTGTTTTCTCCTGCCCCACCACCGCTGCCGCCGCTGCCTCGTTTGAAGGAGCAAAAGCTCCTTTTTGCCAGCCCTTGGGGTGGTGCGTCGGTGCTGGAGAGTCGCCGGAAAAAAAGGCCGATAAGGCTCCCAGGACAGAAGGCTTTGTGCTTATCTCGGCGGAGCACACGGGCTGCCGAGAGTGCATCCTTTTCCTGTCCTAGCACTGGGAGACGTAAACTGACCATCTCCCGACAGCAGCCCGGACTTCAAACGAGGAGGGGGCTTAATGTTTGTAGGGCAGGAGACCTTCCCCCCACCGTGACTTGGGAGCCTGGAAGGGGCGAAAGTGGTGGGTCCCTCTGTGTTTAGGAAATGGGGGGGAGCGATGTTTCTGTTTTCGAGGTTTGTTTTCCTTTCCTCCCGTGAAAATTCCTGATAAGGTTTGGCCCATTTGAAAACTGCTGTGTGTATATTTGATTTTCAGCCGGCCTAAAGGCAACATGCCTCCCCAGTTTGTTTGCTTAAGAGGTTTTCCCAGAAGGAAGGGTTGAAGATGGCAAGGCCATGAGGAGCACCTCCTCTCCTCAGCTCAGAGTGTAGTTCAGTAGACTCTGGAATTAATTTAAAATTAAAAGAAAGAAGGGGGTATGATTTCCTGAAGGATTATTAACATCACATTAGGAGGGGTAGCTGACACCTGAGAGGACAGGATCAGAATTCAAAATGATCTCAGCAGATTAGAGAGCTGGACCAGGACTAACCAAATGAATTTCAGCAGGGGGAAATGTAAAGTGTTACACTTGAGCAAGAAAAAATGAAATGCGCAGATATAAGATGGGTCACACATGGCCTGACCACTCAGTACATGTGAAAAGGATCCAGGAGTCTTAGTAGACCACAAAAGACCACGAACTGAACATGAGTCACAGTGTGATGCAGCAGCTTAAAAAGCCAATGCGATTCTGGACTGCATCAATAGGAGAATAGTGTCGATGTCAAGGAAAATGACCGTGCCACTCTGTTCTGCTTTGGTCAGACCCCACCTGGAATATTTTGTCCAGTTCTGGGCACCACAGTTCAGGAAGGATACTGACAAGCTGGAATGTATCCACAGAAGCATGACCAAAATAGTAGAAAGCCTGGAAACCATGAAACCCTATGAGGAGCAGCTTAGGGAGCTGGGTATGTTTAACCTGGAAGACAGAAGGTTAAGAACTGACATGATAGCTATGTCATATGGATGATGGAGCAAGCCTGTTTTCTGTGCTCCAAAGACTAGGACGCAGAGCAATGGCTTCAAACTTCAGGAAAAGAGATCCCATCCAAATATTAGGAAGAACTTCCTCATGACATGAGCAGTTCAGAAGTGGAATATGTCACCTTGAAGTGTGGTGGAGTTTCCTTCTTTGGAGGTTTTTAAACAGAGGTTGGATGGCGTTCACACTCGGGGGGGGGATCCCATTAGAACATCTGTCTTTTCCAGTCTGGGGCAGCTGGCAATGCTTTAGCACTGCTTCTTATTTTTGCACTCTGCACATACTCTGGGGTGCGAAACCTAGGCACCCTGACTGCAGAGTCTACAGTCTATCAGGATGCTTTGATGGTATATTCCTGCGTAGGAGGGAGTTAGACTCGATGGCTCTTGTGGTTTCTTCCGACTCTGTGATGCTATAATTCTTGCAGAAAGGACCTACCATAAAACCAAAGGTGAGCAGACATCGGGCTTGTTGCCTCTGCTTTGGGGTCTGTTTGTGTATTTGTTGTACTGTAACCTCCAAAATCCACCAGCTTGAACCAGAAGCTGAAGACATAAACAACCAGCGTAGTTTAATGGCTTGCGTGCTGGGCTAGGATTGTGGGAAAGCAGAGTTCCAATCCCCAGTCAGGCACAGAGACCCAGTGGGTGACCTTGGGGCAGGACCCCCTCCCTCAGCCCAAGAGGACGGCAAAGACAAACCTCCTCTGCAAAAATTACATCAAGAGGACGCTTGGGATAGGGTCACCATAAATTGGATTCAACTTGAAGGCACCTAACAAGGACAAAACATTTAGACCTGAAGAAAATGGCGCTTTTCTAAGTGCATGAATTTACTTTCCACACCTGGACTGATTCGCACTTAAAATAAAAAGGGAAATAAATGGGTCCAAGGGCAAATCAAAGCTGAACCCTCCATAGAAGCCAAAATGGCTAAATTGAGGCAGGCTTTCAAGAAGTAGCCATGTTAGCTTCTTGGAGCATAAAACGGAGGAAGGGGAGGGGAGGCAGGAAAAAGGAATGCCACAGCACCTTTAAAACTAACTGGTTTTTATTTTAGCGTGAGGTTTCATGGGTATAAATTCATTTCTTCAGTTGCAGTACAGAATCATATCCAGGTCTCTGGATGTAAAACATATTTTTATAGTTGTGGAAGTCAGAGTGGGATGAAATGTCATAGGATCCAGAAAGATTCAAGTCAAGACCCTTACTCTCAGTTTTCAAGGGGCTCTTGAGTTTCCAAGACCTGGTATCTCCTTGGAGATCTTTCTTTCATAGGGCAACCATAGGTTGAAACTGACCTGGTTGCATATATCATCATCAATAACAGCAACACACCAGAACAGAATGGAGTCGCGCTCCTTTCACATGCAAAATTCTGCTCCCAGCTGTGCTTCTTCATTTCTGCATTTCTAATTGAAATGGAAAAGTTCACATTGTTGGTGGTTTCATTCAAGAGTGGGCAGGCAGAAACCCTTTCTAATCTACTGTGGATGTGTCAGAGATCTACCAGACTGTGGGATACTGGGAGTTGTCTTCCCAAAAAAAAGTAACTTCAGAGGCCTGCCTCCTATAAAGAAGCAGATAACTAGACTCAATAATATTGTCTCCATTAAGATTCTTAGGGATAATACCACTCTGATTTTATTAAAGGTCCTTATGTTCACTGCAAGTTTATCTTTTTTCTCCATATGCATTTGACAGCTTTTTGCAAGTTAGACATGAAAATACCAATTTGTATATTGCCTTGAGCCCTCACTGAACAGAAGAGAGTTCTCAAAAATATGAAATATATAAATAAATGGAGTAAATATTGGGGTGAAGAAAAGTGAGAAAAAAATGCACCCACACACATTATACAAAAGTTAAAATATTGCTACACTTAATTCAGTAGCATTAAAAGCAATTAAATGAATACCCCTTTAAAAAGGAAAGCAACAAATCTAGACAGGGCAGCACCTATTGTGTTTAGAGCTGGCGCAACTTTCAGTCCAAAAACATCTAGAGGGCTACACAATTCCTAACCATGGTTGTTAGAGGTGTTTGCTCTTACCCCATTGCTTATGAAACAGAATGAACTTCCAAGTTTGATGGGCATACAGAGATTACATGCTGGCATATCTGTAAGTGTTCCCTCTTCCCCTCCCCACCTTTTTGCATACATGCATGGTAAGTTTAGTGTGGCTAAAAGATGAGTGAGACCCAGTGTGCTGTAGTAATTTGTAGTAGACAATGAGCTGAGAAACCAGGGTTCAGTTTTCCATCTGGCCATGGAAACCCACTGTATGACCTTGGGCACATGGCATCATTTATTTACTTGTTTTATTTATATCCCACCATGTATATTTCTTCCCAACAGCCCTTACCAACATAACCAGGGATGATGGGAGTTGTCGTCTTAACAACCTTTACTGGGCAGTGATCAGTTCCTGTGCAGGCCATTCCAGAGCAGAGAAAAGCTTCTGTTCTGTTACCCTATTACTCTTTCATGCTGTTGCTCTCGAACTTTATTTATTGTTGAATACATGCCTTCAAGTCATTTCTGATTCCTTGTGACCGACCGTGGGAGTTTCTGGGGCTGAGAGTGTGTGACACATCCAGAGTCACCCAGTGGGTTTCCAAGGCCAAGCAGGGAATCAAATCGTGGTCTCCAGGGTTGTAGTCCAACCACGTTGGCTCTCAAATTACATGATAGCCATCTTTTAAATAACTGAAGGGATGGGCATGGAGAATCACAGAATCCTAAAGTTGGAAGGGACCATACCTAGCCCAATTCCCTGCCATACACGAATACAGAACTAAAGCATTCCCGCAAGATGTCCACTTAATCTCCCCTTAAAGGCATCTAAAGGGTGATAGCCCTCCCCTCCAATTCTCCATGGCACTCTATTCCATCGTTCAACAACTCTACCAGCAAAAAAGCTCTTCCAAATATTTAGATGAAATCTCTTTTCTTTTCCTTTTTTTTTTTTTTAAAGAAACTTCAGTGGATGATCCACTGAAGTTGAGAGCGCTTTCCTTAAGTGCCAGGTTTACTTTCACAGCTTAACTCTGGATAAAAGAACAAAAATCAGGCAACAAGGGAAGGGACACACACACATCCATGGGGTCCTGAAGTTCAGATTAAATAAAGTACAGGACAGGAAGGATAGTTAAGTAGTCTGATCTGGAAAAAGGCATCTGCTGGCTTGAAACCAGCTGATACTCCTCGATGTAAGCCTTTGGTGAAATGCCACAGAAATTCCTGGAGCTGATGATGTTTCGGGGCGCAGGAGAAGAATCCCCAGGCAAATCAAACATGACATCTTCAGAAGTGGTTTATTTAAAGGAAATTGGATGCCGGTTGCCAGAGGGAGAGAGATGCTAGCACAGGAGGTCTGGCGGAGGAGACAATCATAGAATCATGCAAATGTAGAGTTGGAAGAGACCCCAGGGGCCATCCAGTCCAACCCCCTGCCATGCAGGAACACCCTCAAAGCTCTCCCGACAGATGGCCATCCAGCCTCTGCTTAAAAACCTCCAAGGAAGGAGACTCCACTACACTCCGAGGCAGCAGATTCCACTGCCGGACAGGCATGACCGTCAGGAAGTTCTTCCTGAGGTTCGGGTGGAATCTCCTTTCCTGCAGCTTGAATCCATTGCTCCTTGTCCTGGATTCAATGGAGAAAAGGAGCCCCATCTTCTTGTTCCATCACTGCTGAGCTGGAGACGCTACAAGGCTGCTCCCAGCAAGTTTGAGGAGGTCTCCGAACCACAACTGAGATAACCTTGCAGAGAGTAGAGCAGGGCCAGAATGTGCCGACAGGAGGGTGAGCGAGCACCAACGTTAGCAGTATTTCCTTGTAGCTCAGTAAAGCCCAGCCAGACCTCCTCACCACTCTCTTGCTCCTGGACTGCTTAGAAAAGGAAGACAACGAGGCCTTGGGTATGTCACAGACTCTTGGCTGCAAAAAAAACCCTGTGATAGGTTCACCGTAAGTCAAAAAGATTTGAAGGCACACAACAACAAGAAGCAGATAACTTCTCCGTCTTCCCTAAGCTCATCTTACCCACCACCTTCATAAAATTTGATTTCCAGATTTTCTACCATCTTAGTCAGCCTCCTCTCGGCATGCTGCACCTTATCTGGATACCTTTTTTTGTTGTGACGCTAAGTAATCATTAGTGTACAGCAGTAGACACCTGTTCCAAGTCAGAGATTACTCTGTGTCAGAGCTTGGAAAAGTTATATTTTTGGACTTTAATCCAGCAACATCTGCCAGCCACCATAGCCTGACTGCCACGGGGGCTGAGAATCATGTAACCCTCCAGATACAGTTCAACTGCAAGTCCCAGCAGGTGTTGTCAGTGATGAAGAATGCTGGAACTACAGTATCTGGAGGACTGTGTTGATTCTCAACTCAGGTTTGCAGGTGGAGATAGGCTGATTTAGCACAGTGGAAGGGAGTTCAAAAGCTGCCCAAGGGTGGTGTCCCCTCTCCATTTTTGGGAACTACATATCCCAACATGCTCTTCTGTCTGGAACCAAAACTGTCCACTTAGCTCTGATTTATTGTCTGTTTTGTTGGGTCATGCTCATTCTCTTCTGAACCATGCCTAGGCCTGCCAAGTTACTACAGCTTTCTGTTGGCACCTGAAGTAACTTTCCCCTGGGAAAGTGTCAGGGTTCCCATCCTGTGAAGTTTCATTTAAAGAACAAAATGCTGTAACCTAAGATACTTTGTGTTCCTTCAGATCCTTGATCTCACAGCCATGCAGAGAAACAGGTTGGCAAGCAGCTGAGAGCAAAGGGGGAAGGAAGTCTTCTTAAGGATGGGGACCATGCAGCCCTCCAGATGTTTTTGGACTGCAACTCCCAGCAGCCCCTAGCCAGCCAGGCCAGTAGGGAAGGATGCTGGGAGCTGTAGCCTGATAAAACCTGGAGGATTGCATCCTAGTGAAGACTACCTGCTTAGCTGGCTGCTACTGCAAACCAAGAGGATCAAAGGTATACACTTAAATCAAAAGGAGAAGATGAACTAAAGTCTGATGCTGTCTAAAAATATGCTTTTGTTGGTATAGTAGGTGGCTGCGTGGATTTTGGGATGTAATTCCCTTCTTTAGGAGCTGGAAAAGGAAAAGTTCAAGAGGACAGCGTGTAATAAGCAACTCAATGCCACAGAAACTAACAACATTATAGTATACAAACAGAATAGCAGATAAAATTGTGCGCAAGTGCGAGCCACACACTCGCATCCTCCTGCCCCCTGTTCAAAAGGGACTGAAATCGCTCCCCTTCTCTGCTACCGGGAGAACCTCCTGTCTGACAGGCCAGCTTGGGGGGGGCGGCAGCACAGGGGGCAGGCCCCTTCCTCACCATGGCCCCTGCCCCACTTGCCACAGAGGGGGGCACTGCGGAAGGGTCGGGGGGCTGCAAGGCGGTGCTTTTCTTGGGGGGCGAGCTGCACCCGGCGCAAAAGACAAAGGCGCTGGGATTCCTCCCTCCCCGGCCAGGGTCGACACTCTGGAAACTTTTCCCACACTGCCCCCCCCCGCATCGGAAACGAGAGCAAAGCAGAAGCAGAGCCTGGGGGGGTTCTCGGAGTTTTTTCCCGGGGGGCTCCTCTTTCCCTCCCTGCCTGCCCCCCTCCCCGTTCCTGGCCGGCGAGGCGGCCTTTGCCGGGGGGGGAGGCATTGTACATAATAAATAAATAATTTTATGGTTGGGGGTCACCACAACATGAGGAACTGTATTAAAGGGTCACAGCATTAGGAAGGTTGAGAACCACTGGTTTAAAATATCCTAACAAAACCCAATACATAAATAAATGTTGAAAAGGCTTTGTAAATCAAAATGAGTTCCCAAACATGCCTGAGACAGACAGCTCTCCAGGAAAAGCCACTGAAACTTTATAAATCTTCTTGTTGTTGTGTGCCTTCAAGTTGTTTTAGAGGTATGGCGACCTTAAGGCAGACCTGTCATGGAGTTTTCTGGGGGCTAAGAGTGTGTGACGCCATCAAGGTCACCCAGTGGGTTTCTGTGGCTGGAGGGGGGGCAGGCCATAGTCCAATGCTCAAACCACACTGGCTCCCTTGGCCATGCTAGTTTCTACCAAGAAACTGCCTGGCAGGCAATCCAGGACAGAAAAGTAGGGGAGAAAGACCCCCTATGAAGAAATCTGGAGAAAGACCTCAGGATAGAATCGCAGGGAATATTTGAAGGTGCATAAAAATAACAAAGTGAATTGCTTGAAGTGGCTAAGGGCTATTTGGTCAAAGAGCCTTTTTAAGGCTGTTTTCTTGTCTTAATCGTTTTGTCCTTGGGTGTGTCTGAATGCAGAGTTATCATTGTTTGGGTCGAGCTCCCTGCCTGAACTCTATTGTGGAGAGGTGGACTGACAATGCCTTTAAAGAAATGGGTGATTATAATACCAACGCTAGTTGAGATGGAGCTATTTCTGTCCAGGGCCATTTCCACACTCTTATAGTGCAAATATTCAACTTTCAACATCCTATGGAATCCTGGGGTTTGCAGTTTAGGGAGGGGCCGGTAGGCCCCTCCCAAAACTGCAAACCCCAGGATTCCATAGGATGTTGAAAGTGGAATCATAGCGCTGTAACACTCTAATTTGGAAATGGCCTGTGTGTCATCCATTCAAATATTTAAAGATGGCTGTCATATAACCTGAGATAAACACTGTGATATAGTTATTTAAATATTGGACTAGGACACTGGGAGAACAGGATTCAAGTCCCTGCTTGGCCATGGAAACCTTGGAAAAATCATATCCTCTTAGCCTCAGAAGACAGTAACAACCCCCTTTGAACAATTTTTGCCAAGAAACCCCATGACAGGTTCATTTTAGGGCTGCTATAAGTCAGGGATGACTGGAAGACACACAACATAGAATCATAGAGTTGGAAGAGACCACAACAGCCATCAAGCCAGCCCCCTGTCATGCAGGAACACACACTCAAAGTACCCCCAGCAAATGGCCATCCAGCCTCTTTTGAAAACCTTCAAAGAAGAACCTCCAGCCCATTCCGAGGCACCAGAGTCCACTGTTGAATGGCTCTTATTGTCAGGAAGGTCTTCCTGATGTTTAGATGAAATCTCTTTTCCTGTAGTTGGAATCGATTGCCCCGTGTCCTACTCCTGCTCTGTGTCCTAGTCCGTGTCCTAGAGCAGTAGAAAACAAGCTTGCTCCATCTTCAACATGATATCCCTTCAAGTATGTAAACATGGCTATCCTGTTATCTCTTAACCTTCTCTTTTCGAGGCTAAACATAGCCAGCTCCCTAAACTGTTGCTCACAGGGCTTCATGGTTTCCAGGCCTTTTACCATTTTGGTCACCCTCCTCTGGACATGTTCTAGCTTGTAAATATCCTTCTTGAAATGAAATGCCCAGAACTTGATGCAGTATTCCAGGTAGGGTCTGACCAAAGCAGAACAGAGTGGTACTATCACTTGCCTTGACCTAGATGCTGTAGCTTCCTAAGCCATTCTTCCTAGGGCTTGGTGGTCAGACCTTTTACCGTGTGTGTCACTGTTCTTTGGACATTATCCAACTTGTCATCATCGTTTCACCCAGAATGCCATTGGCTTTTTTAGCTGCCACATGACACTGTTGATTCATGTTCAGCTTGTGGTCTACTAAGACCTTTAGATCCTTTTCACATCATTATCACCTGTTCATCTTCTCTTCTCCAAGGTAACCAAACCAAGATTCCTAAGCCATTCTTCCTAGCGCTTGGTGTCCAGACCTTTTACCATCTTGGTCACTCTTCTCTGGACATTATCCAACTCGTCATTGTTATTCTTGAGCTGTACTGCCCAGAACTGGATTCCAGGTGAGGTCTGAAGGCTACACGACAGTTTTCACAGTAGCAAAACGTGATACAGGACTGCCTTTATGCAAAGTATCCTGGCCCATCTTCTGTTCTGCCCTGGGATATTTGGGATGCCGGCAAGTGAAACTGAAAGTCCTCTCTGGCTGCCTTGGAGCATGTTCTTAGCTCCCTGGCCCTTTGCATTTGGCCTTCCATTGGATTGCAAAACAAGAGAGCCACTGTTCAACCTTTATGGGAAAACTATTGATCAAATGACAACCTCTGGAGTTTTCTGGCAAGTCGGCCCTCTCCTCCTTCATCTCTGCTGTGAAACAAGAAAAACTTGTTGCTGTTGTTACCTGGAAGGGACTTGATTCGGCTGTGTTCAGCTGTGTGGAGTGCAGTGCATTGCATCTTTTCCCAAATACAAGCCTGTGATTCCATTTTAAATTTTTTTCCTCCTCTTTTTTTTCCCCAGAAGAGAGTAAGCAAAATATTTGAGGAACACACGTGCACAAACAAATGTGATATTGAAAGGATCACAATCCTTGAGTGCTTGGTTTTTTTTCCCCCTCCCCAAAAACACTAGATTTGATTTTTTTTTCTTCCTTTCCTCCCAGAATGTTGCAGAAGAAGGTTCCTGTAGTTGCCAGCCGTTCCCAAATCAGCACGCTTTCCTTGTCTCTGAGAGGAACCAAGTCCTGAGCTTGTTGACACGGTTTCCTCCCGTAATCTCTGCTGGAATCCTTTTCCGTCTTCAGGGTTTTTCCAGGCCCATGATGGCATCATTTTTTCCAAACGGCTTATCTCGGCAATCTACTTCTTACACCCTGTGCTCAGCCCTTGACATACAATCTGCCTGATCAGAGCCTTCAGTGCAGTCGCAGGGATGTATGTGTGCATCTGTGTCTGTGTGTATGCACTTTGATTTTATTCTAGTTTTTCTTCTCTTTACAGTTTCCATTCTTGCCTCCCAGTTCATTCTCACCCCCTATACACACACACACACACACACACCTGTATTAGCCGGCCAGACCTTTCAGGTGGCGGAGACTGTGGCTGCCATGCTATTAGTGACTCCACACACATACATCCATTTTTGGACAGGTTGTGGAGAGCTATTCTCCTTCCCTTGTGCCCGTCCAAAACTCTCCCACACCAAGGAGCTGGCAAAGTCCAGGAGGGAAGGCTGCTGCTCCTTCTAATCAGCGGGAGGGGACAGGCAATTCAGACCATGAAGATTTGGCTGCTCTAGGCTCTGGAGGTAAGGAAAAGGTGGGTGCCTTCCATTTGGTACTGCACCTTCCCCCTGCCTCCAAGCTAAGATGAGCTGCTTCTCTGTGATGTGAATTACCTCCCCTCTCCTTCCTGCCCCCGTCTCCGTAATTGACGGCAGCAAAGGTCCCTCCCAGGGCTTGATAGCTGCATGGCCGGAATTCAGAACAGCAGAGCTACATGGCATGTTTGTGATCTCAGCTATTAAATAAAAGCCTATAACCTGGCTTCTTTTGAACCCATGAGTTGCTGCAGCACCATTCATAAAACCTTTGGCTTGTAGCAGTATCGGAGGGTTCTGATTGTGTCTGTGCTACCGAGAGACTTGGAGCATTGCACTTCTAGGAAGACTTGAATGCTGGATTTCTGTTTTTCTAAGTAAAACCCTACAAAACACATCTCTTACTGTACATTCTTTATATTAAGCATGGGGAATGTCCAGCTCTTCAGCAATTGATGAATGACTGTTCCCTCTCTGTGGCAGCTGGTGGCTTCCATTCCTGTGGAGTGGTGAACCTGCTTTGGATTTTAGTCTGAACTTTAAAGGAGCTCTCCAAGATGCAGAAGCCTGTCTGCTAAACAGTTATGCCATTTGGGTAGTTCCTTTAAAATTCAGACCCTGACCAGACTCACTGCCTCACTGACAGAGAAGCCAACAGCCACCACAGCCTCATCTTTCCTTACCATTGGCCAGGCTAACCGGGGTTCATGGGAGCTGCAATCCAGCAACATCTGGAGAGCCAGACATTTCCCATATCTGGAATATAATACACATGTAGCTGATCTTTTTTTTTCTGTTCTTTTTCTGTTGTTTCAACTATGAAATGTACAACTCAGACAATTGAAAATGTGCGTTCGGAATGTAGATCCAAGTTCAGTGTCATGGGCTTCTTCAAGGGTGAGGGAGTCCCCTTCCTGTCATTGCCATGTGTGTCATTATTCTCATATTCCCAGCTTTATTTTATTTTATTTTATTTTTTAAAAAGGCAGTCTCCAGCCCTTGTAGAAGCTGAGATAGGAGGAAGAATGTTCAGCTGCTATTCTGCCCAGTTGTATGAGAAGGAGTAGCTTGCTTCCACAATTTCAGTGTTTTCAGCCACTGAATGAAATTATAGCAATTATTGTTTGGAGAAGGGACTTTGTGGTTCATTTCAAAGAGATTTGTTTTGATCTTCATGGATGTAAAGTGATAGCTGCATATTTTAAAAAACAAAACAAAAATAAGAAATCCAGTATGTAGCTGTGATTGGGCAGTAATGTTATCTGTTCAAAAGGGTGGGGAGATGTATCAGTAAAGACAGAGGTTTATGATCTATCTAAGTCAGATTTTTATCTTCTAGAAGTATCCTGAACCACTAAATATTTTAAAAAAAAAACACTTAGAAGGCAGAACTGGCACTTGCCAACCTACAGATTAAAACATGAGCAAGAAGAATGGTTTGTGGGGGAAATAATTTAATTCCAAAGTGATGAGTTTGGAGAGTTGGCATTGAGGGCAAAAGGAGTGGATGATCTCAAAGTGGCAATACTACTTTGGTGTGTAAGAGAGGCAGTGCGGAGTAGAAATTTGAGTGTTGTACTGGGACTCCAGAAGACAAAGGTTCGAATTCCCATTCGGCCATGGAAGCCCGCTAGATTACCATGGGCAAGTCACACTCTCTCAGCCTCAGAAGATAGAATAGAATCGTAGAGTTGGAAGAGACCCCAGCGGCTGTCAAGTCCAACGACCTGCTATGCAGGAACACCCATCAAAGCACTCCCAACAGATGTCCATGCAGCCTCTGCTTAAAAACCTCCAAAGAAGGAGACTCCACTACACTCCGAGACAGCAGATTCCACTGCCTGACAGTTCTGACTGTCAGGAAGTTCTTCCTAAGGTTCAAGTGGAATCTTCAAGTGGAATAGCAAGAGAAAACCTCCTCTGAATAAATCTTGCCAAGAGAACCCCATGGAAGGATCACCTTAGGTGCGCCATAGGTTGGAAAGGACTTGAAAGCTTGCAGCAGTACCATATGTGTCACATATGGGAAAGATCTCAACTTGCTGCCCAAAAGACAGCAGAGAAGGTGCCATCCTGACATCTCTAGGGAGGGAATTCCAAAGTGTGGGAGCGGCCCCAGAAGGCCCTGTGAAGGTGGTGGAAGAGAAAGAATGCTAAGATCATAGCATTTAGGCTGGCTCCTATGCAAAAACATGGTACTTCAAATAGCCTCCAACTGAACTGTATAGAGCTTTAGAGCTCATAACTGTCACTTTGAATTGTGTCCAGAAGCAGGATGGGATGTCCTTGTCCAGCCTACAGCCATGCTTCCCTGGGGACGTTGAATTAGGCAGCACCTCTCCTGTTTCTCTACTAGCCCTAAGAAGGTTATTTTTTTTTCCTGGTACCTTATGATGCCACCAGGGAGCCCTGGTGGCGCAGTAGTTAAATGCCAGTACTGCAAGCCACAAGGTTGTGAGTTCGATCCTGCCCGGCTCCAAGGTTGACTCAGCCTTCCATCCTTCCGCAGGTCGGTAAAATGAGTACCCAGCTTCTTGGGGGCATGTATAGAAATGTTTCGAAATACATGCTATTTGTAAGTTGTTCGCCGCCTCGATCCATACGGAGAGGCGGGAAACAAACAAACAAACAAATAAATAAATGATTTAAAACCCCTTCCCTTCAAAGCATCTCTTTTGCACTTTCTCACAATCACATCAACTCATTGGATGATGAACTCTTGTCGTTTTCTTAGCATGTTATAGTGCTGGTGCTCCTAAATGAAGCCTAACTCCAGTATCATTGGCCTTTTAACTGGAAGTAAACCCTACCCTCCTGAATCTTTGTTGCCCAAGACAATGACAGAGGAGAGTCAAAATGATGTAGTGGTTTGAATGTTAGACTACGAGTTCAGGGGACCAGGGTTTGAATCCCCAGTCAACCATGGAGAAACCCACCGATTGACCTTGGGCTAGTGATGCTCTCTCAAGCTCAGAGGATAGTGATGGCGAAGCCTCCCCTGAACGGATCTTGCCAGGAACACCCCATGATAAGGTTGCTGTAAGTCAGAAATGCTGTAAGGTTGTTGTAAGTCAGAAATGACCCAAAGAGGCACGAAAATGACTACAACAAATATATATTGTAAGCTGGGGGGGGGCAGGCAGGATTCGCTCTCTTTCCAGCAAAGTATTGAGGTATCTCTCTATTAAATGTAGACTCCGTCTGTGCCACCAAATCCAAATTTCCCCAGAAAATGTGTTTGGTTATTCCAGGCCGGTTCAGCTCCCAGGTTCAAAAGAAGGCATAATGCTTAGTGCTAATCTCTCTTTTACATAAAGTTGTTCTGTAGGACAGGAGGTATGCCCTGCCTTTTATTGTGAATACCCTCAAGGCAGCTTACATGAATCCAGTCAAAAGAAGATGAAGATGATGAAAACAAACCTTTCGTTGCAATGCTGTGAAACCACAAAAACCCATCAGTAGGATTGGCAGTGGATCGCCTTGTCAAGGTTCTTAATTGCCATTACAAACAGGAAAGATGATGAAAGACTTGTGCTGC